>BRDA01046622.1:27129-42677 GCA_036984385.1 Crenuchus spilurus
GAGTATATAGTGGTGTGTGTGTGTGTGTGTGTGTGTACGTGTCTCTCAATTAAGAAAAAGGTGATATATGAGAAAACATAATAAGCAATAATCAATGCTAATCTGATTATTTATCTCTGTGGGTGTGACAAACGATGCTGTGCATAATCTGTACACAATTCAAAGTTTGATCACCCCTGGTTAAATAACACATTTAGCTGAATTTCTATGTAAAAATAAAGAATTTGTAAGTAACAGGAAATTAAACTATTTTCTGGACATTGTACTGAAAAGTTTCTATTTATTGTCTAAATTTAACTTGCAGGAGAAAAAAGAAACAATATTTAATGTGCCATAACTTTTACTCAGGCCACACATTACATTTTATTTTTCAGTGAATATTAAATTCAGAAAAAAAGAGAAAGTGTACAGTAGAACCCATTTTTTATTATATGTAATTACAATACATATTATATTTAAATATAGAACAAAATATCATATCAACTACTCAAATGTTGCAATTTTTAAGCCATCATATAATAGTGTGTCTCCAAAAAATTTGAATATCATGAAAGTTCATTTATGTTCATAATTTAATTCAAAAAAGGTAAACTGCTATATAGTTTATATATTACATGAAGATAAAATTATGCATTTTAAGCCTTTTGTTTTAATGCTGATACTGTTTGAACTTGAAATTTAATATTCAAATAATTTCAGATTCTGGATTTCTGATTTTCATGAACAATACATTCCACTGATCAACATTACAATACATTTTACCTTTTTGAATGAAATTATCAACAGTAATGAACTTTTCTTCAATATTCTGTTATTTGATGTGGCACTGTATCATTAGAATAAATGCAAATGAACAGAAATGGACTAAGCAGTTGATATGTTGTATAAAGAGCATTCAGTTCAGTTCCCGATGTTCTCCTTAAAGCTCCTCAGCTGTTCACACTTATTTAACAAAACTAGATATTGATAACTGATTAGAACTAAAAACAATACTAGACTGCTGAGTAGAGGTTTGAAAAGGCTTAAACCAACTCATTCACATACAGAACATCACTACTAATTGTATTAAACTTATTGGCATTTATTCTAATATTGAATTAATATTTGAGCAAACAAACACGTTCACATTTTAATCAATAACCTATGCTTGTATTTTAAGCATCATATCCACAATGCAGACTCCCAGCAAACACAACACATTCCCATAGTCCTATGTAGATTTTACGAGTAATCAAAGTAATATTTCTAATAATGTTACCTTGCCTTAAGTATAATGAATTTAAAAAACGTATCTTTGTAGGAGGGTTATCACATCTCAAAAATCAGTCTAGGAATGTTCACAATTAAGGGAATAATGTTCTCATACCCACAACAAACATTTGTTCACTGTATTTGTATTGATGGGTTATAAAGTACTTGAAATCATGCCTTAGATGGTTATTATTCACTATTATTCACCATGGATTGCTTTTTCATGGTGTGAATGTATACGAGTGTTTGTGTGTGTGTGTGTGTGTGTGTGTGTGTGTGTGTGTGTGAGAGAGAGAGAGTGTGTATTTGTATATATGAGTGTGTGAGAGTGAGTGTGTGTATGTGTGATTATGAGTGTGTGTGTGTGTGTGTGTCTATGAGTGTGTGATTGAGTATGTGTGTATGTGTTTGTGTGTGACTGTGTTTATGTGTGTGTGTGTGTGTGTGTGTGTGTGTGTGTGTGTGTGTGCGTGAGTGTGTGTGTGTGTGTGTGTGTGTGTGTGTGTGTGTGTGTTTCCGTGAGTGTGTGTGTGTGTGTGTATTCCTTGTTAATACAGACATTATAGCCACTCTGCTGAGTTTAATGGTAATTGAATGTGAATTTAATGGCAAGTGTCAAATGTACAATGAAATATGACCCTGCAGGGAAAATGGGACTGCTTAACACTGCCAGAACACACATGTGAACAGACACACACACACACACACACACACACACACCATACAGATACACCCTATCTGCCCAGGATGCGTATAATTCTGGCGGTTGTTAAGTGTTCAGCACGTGGGGCGAAATGTTAAAACATCTTCAAGCAGACTGTGGAACTGTTTGTGTGTGTGTGTGTGTGTGTGTCTGTGTGTGTGTGCATTTATGACAGGATTTCTAGCTGATTTCAATCTATTGATCTTTTGGCACCATTAGTCTAAATGGCCAATCTGAAACAGCTCTTATGAAGGGAAAACCTGTCACGCTCTGATGATGTCATAAAACTCTTAACTGATCTTTATCATGGGTTTATTTCAGCCACTGCACATGTGTGTGTGTGAATTAGATACTGTCATTGTTGCTGTCAGTCTTGATATCCAGCATTAGAACAGATACAGTGAAACTCGATGAGTCAAATATCTCATATCTCTGGCTGAATTACACAGTAAATACACTGAGGATATACAGGGTGTATTTTGGGTGTGTACAGGTATGTGTTTTGATGTATATTTGTGTCTATGTGGGTGGAAAGATTTTGGCTTCCCCTTTATTTACAGAGCCCCCCACGAAGTCAGAAAAAAGGTGTTCTTTATGTCAAACAATGTAAATGTCCCCTTAAAGGTCCAGCACGGAGCCAGATGTGTATCTGGAAGGTTCACTACATTTACTTTCCATTAGAAAAGAGCAGATGCTGTATTTGTATAATATACTTTTTTTTTCAGTAAAATAAATGACAAATTCTGGAGTCAGGACAGGGTGAGTTGAGTTATAACTATGTAACACATATATTTAGTGTGGTACAGTCATAAAGATAAAGAGCCTCACTGATGGTCTAGAATCTTTAGGATTTAGGATTATGAACTGTATGGATTATCTACAGAAGTGTATTTTGCTAAGTAACTGGTAGGACTCATTTGCAAATGCCAGCAGTACATTGTGTGAAAATGGCATGATGAATGGACATAGGGATAGACAGGTGGATGCACATATACATTTTGAAAAGTTTTTTTTCATGTTTACATGTTTATGTTTACATGTTTTTTCTCTTACCCTTCCTCCCCCATGTATGCTGTTTTTCTTTATGTAAGGTTGGTGCTGTTAACGACTGCCCTGCCAGGCAGTGGGCTGGGACCTAATTTCCTGCAAGGGATCACTAAAGTATAATTGTATCTGTACATACAAGTATACATACCTATATACATACATACATTTCTTTTTTTCCTACATTGTAAATTAATACTGAAGTCATCCAGATGATGAAGGAACACATAAGGAATCATGTAATAAACTTAAAAGTGTTAAACAAACCAAAATATGTTTTAGATTTTAGATTCTTCTAAGTAGGCACACAACTGATGTCTCAAACACATTAGGAGGGCAAGAAATGCAAGTCATGAACTCTTGACAGGCACAGCTGTTAACTGAAAGCCATTCCAGGTGATTACCTCATAAAGCTGACTGAGAAAATGCCAAGAAAACTGGCATCTAAGCAAGAGGTGCATACTTTGAAAAATATAAAATATAAAACATATTCTGGTTTGTTTATCACTTTTTTTGTTTACCAAATTCCATATGTATTTCTTCATAGTTTGGATGACTTTAGTACTAACATAGGAAAACATGAGATTGATCTGTCTGTCTTGTTATTTTGACAGTTAAGTCTATTTTCACAAGTTTTATTTTCCATTTCAAGAAGTATTTCAAGACCTGGTAACATTTTGTAACATCAAATCCTTATGACTTCCTAATAGGAAACAAGAATGAGCATTAGCAGCAAAACAAAAACATGGATGTTATGTTTCAACAGAATCACTGATGTACATCTGAATGTTGCATAAGTTAGTTAACTAGTAAATATGACTCCATTCTGTTTGGGTACTTCTCTGAAGATCCACCCATTACACACAGAAAGCACTGCAAAACATCCACCAATATAAATGAACATTAATCAGCAAATCAGTTGAACAGTAACAACAGATGTGATTAAAGAATGACCAGCATCACTCTCAGGAAAGTGTTGTTTTCACTGGAGAAGAACATGAAAGGTTGCACCACATCTCATAAGACTGTGTACCATCTAGAATACACATGAAAATACGATGTTTTCTGTTTATAAATGAAAAAACTGTATTTCATAGTTTACTTACTAACCGCTCCACTTCTATTATGTTTTTCTAGACACTCTGAGCACTTTAACTATTGGGTCAGATTTTGAGATTCACCTCAATCTCCACCAATCTGCAACAGAACTCTCACCATACGTTAGCTTTTTGGCAGAGAGGTGAGTAGAGACTACAACAGCCTTTGAAGATGGGGATGATTAGGACCGGGAAACTTAAACAGGACATTGGGGTAAGTCTTTTAGAGGAAATGACCAGGGGCCTTGAACTCAGAGAATCAGGATTCTGGATTTACATCTCATCTGAAAGGTGGCACGATTTTTATACAGTACAGTGTCCCTGTCACTCCATTGTGGCATTGTGAGCCACACAGAATACATGAACAGTGCCTCCTGTTGTCTCCACCAACACCACTTCCAGCAGACACACAAGGCTTTTCCTGAAGGTCTCCCATCAAAGTCCTAACCAGAACCAGACCTGTTTAGCTTAGTGGATTTACATGTTATGTCATGAAGGTGGTATGGCTGCTGGCACTTGGACCTGCTGGCAGACATGTCCAGTCCTTGATGTTTGCAGTGTAGAAAAGCCTTGTTTGCGGTTAGGCTAAGGTGTTCATTTATTCAGTGTTTATTGAAAATGACTATTTTACTATGACTATTTTACACAAATGTACCAGTGATCTTCTACATCAAAATATGTTACTTTTAAGACTCTTATTTTGCTATAAAGTGACCATTTCTGAAATACAATGTATCATTTCAACAGCACTAACATCGTGGTGCATGTTCTGTACAGCATTAGCGCCCTTAGCTCTTTGTTTTTGCTTGCTTTCTTGCAGCTTTTCTGCTGCGCAGTGCTGTCTTCCGGGGCTTGCCGGTTTGTGGTGCATGCATTTATGTGTGTGCGTATGATATGTTTACCAAATACCTGTTTATAATGCAGCGGAGTGGGGTGTGTGTTGGCTGGTCTCGCTGGTAAATGGCGGGTATTATTTGTCAGGCTGGCAGTGTCTGGAGGCTGCTCGGAGCAGATACAAGGAGGCAACTGATAAGAGGAGCATCAGAAGGCCAGTTAATTGCCTGCAGACTGTGGGTAGCAGGGGGAATATTTAAAATCTATCGGATTAAAGACAGATTAAACACAACCCAGGCGCAGGACCCAATGGCGCTGAAAGATTGCAATCGGCAAGGGTAATGGTGGAGAAGAAGGAGGGAGAAGAAGAGAGTGAGAGAGCGAGAGAAGAGAGAGAGAGAGAGAAAAAGAAAAAAGAAAAAACAGAGAGGAGGGGGAGAAAGAAGATAGGAAATTTAGATCGGCAGCTAATGCCCAGGGTTTTCCATCTTGTAAGCACGATTCATCTACGTGTAAGCCATTCTCTCTCTCTCTCTCTCTCTCTCTCTCTCTCTCTCTCTCTCGCTCTCTCCTTTTTTCACAGGCCTGCATTGGCCTGCTTATCGGTCGATCGTTGAATTAAAACGGCTCTTCCCCTTGGAGGATTAAGCAGCTTGATTGAAGCCTGTATGAAAACTAGCTAATAAGTGGGAAATGTCATAGGGGGCACTTTCTGCGTGGAGAAAAAACTGTGTACTTTTCATAATAACGCTGATGGGTGGATGTGAAATGGTAAGGGTAGTGGGGTGATTTTGTGGGGGACGTTTAAGGTGGTGGGGTGATTTTAGTGGGAGGGGGTCAGCTGTCACATTGAGCTTAAGGGATGGAAGGACAGAGGAGACTAATGGCGGATATGGAAAGAACGGGAGAGGGAGTGTTTCTTTCGTAGAAAGAGGAAGAGAAGCCCCTTTGTGTTTCATTGCAGGCGTAAAAATTGGAAACAATGGCCAGGGCAAGAGGGGCGGATGGATTCTCTTTTTTACCCACGTGCTAAAAAAACAAAAACAAGAATGGTTTAAAGAGAATGTGAGAGAGAGAGAACGAGAGAGAGAGAGAGAGAGAGCACAATCATGGATGTCAAAGCTCTTGTGTTGATATCTATTTACTTAACCTTTTACCAGTCCAGGTTATTCTTTAGGATCCTTTATTCTTCCATTGGAATCAGCACGTCCAAATTTTAGGGAGCTTTTTTACAGCAGTAAAATATATGCAATATATATAAAAAAGAAGCATTTATAATTGTTATATTGTCATTTAATAACAAACGCTTACAAGTTACTGCTGAACACAATAAAATGTGTGATTTGTGTGTAAAATGTGTAATTGTTTAGGCTGCACAGCACTGATGGGACATGATGTAGGTCCCTCTTTGCAACTAGGATTTGTGACAAGAAGTTACCCTTCAACAGGATGAAAATTGAGTATCCAGTTATTTTGGGGGGACATATTGAAACATCAGTAAAGGACCGCAACCAAAAATTAACACCACAGCATTTTTCATATTTGTGACCCTGCCAGGGAAAACCAAATTGTTTTATTTTTCAAAACAAATTAAGTTTTGTTTTTGATCAAAATATGTACTACGATAGATATCTGCGACTATTATCTTTCATTTACAGCAATAATACTGAGTGGTTAAGTTTTGTTGCTAATGTGAGTGACATGATATTGATATTATATCTCAATAAGTTGCCGAGTGACTTTGGCCTGGTTTTCCCTGGCGGGGTCACATTTTCTTGAATTATTTTTCTTGAAATAGTTGCTGGCAAGGCCAGGCTATTGAAGAGCTGAACCACAGGATATTTGGAGAGGTGCACAGGTTAAATATTCAAACAGATCAAATAAACAGAATCAGAATTGGTACCTATTTGAGGCCATTGTATTGATAAAGCTATGTAACCTTACCTTTCAAACTGCACTCGGGAGTTATCACATGAGCAATGCAAAGCTTAGCAAACTTTATCAATAACATTCACTGCTGTAGTCTCTTTGTCCCTTACCTTCAATCATTTTAATCACTTTGATGTCTGTGGTTAGTCTGAGGAAACTGGTTGATCTAATCAGCTAGCAAACGTACAAAAAACTTGATTTGTTGCAGTGGTAAATGTTGCTTGTTATCAAATTGCATCTAAAATTAATTCCATAGGAAATGACTATTTCCCTGCTGCTTTGTGGCTCATGTTGAGTTATTCTTCAGTTATAAGTAGGATTCCAGTTGAGGGTTTGCCGAAGGAGGAGAAAGACCCCTGGAAGTGATATACAAACTGAAACTGAGGAGCGCGGAGTGTCCTGTTATTTTTTTTAATTTTCTTCTTCTGTTTTCTACTGCAGATTATGTTGTTGATGATCAGACTATAAATACCTGTGAGGTGTGTGATTCATAGATTGAGAAGAGGTGGATGTGCTAAAGGCTATTGTTTAAAGAAAGCAGCTGAATCTAAATATCAAAGCATGCCGGAAGTGATATATATAGGCTAACAAAGTATACAAAGAAACAGATGGACTATGGTCTGTGATTGTAGAATTAAAGAGTACACCTTTATGTTCAATGGAGCTTGGATGTTGGAAATTGTACAATCAGTGTACATATAAAGTATGTAACCAGTAAGTGTTAAGAAGGTGTAAAACAAAAGTCTATATCTTTATGGCTTTAAGACAGTAAGACTCCACACCTCATGCTACAGGCATATACACTACCAGTCAAAAGTTTTAGAACAGTTTTAGAAAGTTTTAGAACATTTCTGGTATGCACCTAGTTGGTCAGCGGTTCATCCTACAGCAAGATAATGACCCAAAACATAAGTCCAAGCTGTGCTAGAACTACCTCAGGAAAAAACAAAAAGATGGTCAGCTTGAAAACTGTAAAAATAAAGTTTTAGCTAACTAGACAAGACTAACATTAATTAATTAAGAGTGAGGCCGTGTCTCAAATAGCACAGTCTGAAACATTACTGCACTACTAACCATGGAGTCCTTTTATTTATTTATTATATTTTATTATTCTACACATTAAATGTTGTAACAGTGTGCAGTTTGGGACATGGACAGAGAGTAATGTAACTTTACATTTCAGAGAGATTTCTAACAAAAGTTAATATAAATGTTAGCTAACTTTCCCAAACCCCCCTAAACTGTTACCATAACAAGACTTTATCCAAGCACTGTTTTTATTGCATCATATTGTCACCATTGCAGTTAATTTATGATGACCAGACATTCTCTTTTACGTGGACATGTCCTCTTTTTGAGACTTAAAAAACATGTCCGGGCGGAATTTCACGAACGTCTGGGATTTTGTTGTACTCGAGAAGCGTTTCGTTCACAAACTAGTCTCGCCTTCCCCCCATTCCGTTTGGTTCACTTGAGTGAGATGTTATGCTATATTAAATGGAGACCCAGCTGAAATCCAAGCCGGTTTCCCTTTAGGCTGCCACAAGCTCATCAATTGGTTCTGCCGTTTCTTGCTAACGTGTGATTGGCCATTGCCACTGTCACTCCCTCAAATGGAGTCTGGACTGCAATTTGGCTGGCAGTCCATTAACGTGTTGAGCATTTGTTTTGCCTGTGTCATGTCAGCTAGACGTATTTTAATATCAGCGGTTTCATATTAAAATTCATTAATATTTACATTTGAGTGTGTGTCTGTGTGCGTGTGTCTAGCAGTCTGTGATAACCCATCTATTTACATGCCTCTAAGTGTAACTATTATCAAAATAATTCAAAATTTCCACTTATTTTCACTCAAAAATGAGGTATAATTCGGTGTAAATAAGATCTATTGACCATACAGTCCAAACATATGTGTGACCAAAAATTGGTGATAATGAGCTGAAGTGAAGTTGACTGAAAAGGATTAGGTGATAATTTTATGCTACATGCTATTAACAGTTTATTATTTTTAAATAATATGTAATAATGTATTAATATTTTATTAATGATTAATATTATTTGTTTATTATTTTATTATTCATAATAACATTTGATTGATTATTAGTATATTATTAATATATTATATATTATTAATAGTAACTAGTCGTTATTAATAAAGTATAAAACCAAGTATAAAACCATTTATTAATATTTATTAATAATTAATAATAATAAACATTTTGTTCAAGCACCAAAAAAAAAATATTTGAACATGTAATACATCATATGCCACCACCGCTCCCCCTCCCCCTCTAAGGTGTCCTCTTTGTCATCACCTCAGATCTGGTCACCCTAGTTAATTTGTCTCATCAGTGACCTCAAGTTTAAACCTGCGCTAACTACACTTCCAAAGTTCAGTTTAGTGAGCTAGCTAGCAAGATAGATTCTGCTTATTAGCTTGAAATGAGCTATAACGTGCTAGCTAGCTAACCTAACTACGCTAGCATTAGAATAAGTGTAGCAAATGCATGAAACGCTGGAATCAGATTCACTAATCTCATGACACTTTAATGTTAGCTAGCATGCTTCAGTTTACACAACTTCATTCACATCCTGCTCTCAGAGCATCTTTTAATATTTTGCCATTTATACAGAATTTAATTTTATTATATTCTCATGACACTACTCTATTCCTAAACCTTAACATCTTAATCTTACAGTCTGATGCTATAAGAACAGAATCTAAACATTACCACAAGCTGATTTAGGAGCAGTTGCAGCTTCACTGTAACTTCACTAATGGTCCTGTTGGCTTTCCTAGCAATGAGTTTGGCACCAGATTTAAAGTTGTCATGACCACGCCCCTCCATGTTCTGATTGGTCAGTTAACAGAACCAGTTGCATGCCTTCTCACTGCCCTCACAAATGATTGCATTAAAGACAGCTCCAACCAGCGTGAATTACAAAGCTGCCAAAACACTTTCAAATTAAACTGTTTTTAAACACTTTCTGCTTTTTTTGTGGGACAAATCGACCTGTTTCTGATATTGGGTGGGACACGTCCCCCCCCCCCTTTCTGCAGCAGATTTGTGAAGAACTGTCTGAAGAATATTTGATGTCTATTGTAGAAAGAATGTCACGAGTGTGTTCAGCTGTTATATCTGACAAAGGTGCTACTTTGTGTGCAAAGTTTTGACACATTTTGGTCTATAAACTGATTCCATCTTATTTAACTCCTATGCTTTCATTTCAGAGTGCAATGAGACATTAAACTCAATAATTTTCAATGCAAAAACTTTTGACTGATTATATATATATATATATATATATATAACAAGGGACCCCCTTGACCACTGTCACAATTAATATATGCCAGAGGAGAGAGAGAGGGGGGGAAAGGCAAGTAGTGATAAAAGATGTTGAATTGTGAATGAGGGATAAACAGATACAAAACCTGAAAGATGGCCTAGAAAGCAAAAAAAAACCTGAGACACATAGTAGAGGTGCATAGAAAAAGAGTAAAAGGATAAGGATTGATGGAAAGAGAGAGAGACTGAGAGAGAGAGAGAGAGAGAGAGAGAGAGAGAGAGAGACTGAAATGGAGAGACAGAGATGGATAAAAGTAGCAGGTTGATAAAAGCTAGTCCTGCTGTTGAGGGATTTTTTACTCTCTCTTTTCCCAAATGTCACCAGACATCTGCTTCATATTTCCTATCATCACACCCCCACTACGATTAGCCTGTTAACATCCACTGCAGCTCTGTTGCTTCACACGGTTACTCACTGTCCTTTACTGCATAATTTATAAAGCTAATCTGTTAGCGTTTAGGAATACCGAGTTCCCAAGAAGCAATAACGGCTAAAGCTAACAACTAATGCTGTGTGCTTTTAAGTTCTAGGCCTGTAGTCCATAAGGGTAACTGACCATGATCTCACTGGCTGAGCAGACTGACAGCTTTCTCTCTGTTAAGGGCGACATATTATGAAGAATTTACCTTCACTTTTTGGAAATGAAACCATTTGTAAACAGAGTTTTTAAAAAATTGTCATCGAAATTGTAATTATGAGTTTTTTTGGAACATAAAAGCACACAATTCCAAGGATGACTTCACTGATAAGATCAAATTGGTATTTAACCCATCCCACTGTGACCCTCCCATATTCCTGGCCACGCTCCCTGCCTCGGCTTTGTCTGTTTAGGTTTTGTCTCCACATATGTTTGTGTCATATCTTCATGTTCACGTCATGTCATGTCAGCAAGTTCATTGTATTCACCTGTGTCTGGTCTGTTCACAGCCCTCTCCCATCGCATGTATGATTATGTGTGCTTTAACAGCCTCCCCACAGCTTTCTTACATCCACACACACACACACACACACACACACACACACACACACACACACACACACACACACACACACACACACACACACGCACACACACACACACACACACATACACTAGGGGGCAGTAGGCATGGTAAAGCAAAGTTCATTAACACACTCTCACTGCAATTTCCTTCTAGTTCTACCCTTTCAGTCCCAAGTCCACTTCTCTTACCTTCACTACAGCTGCAAAATGGTCATATGAATGCTTGAATGGTTAAGGAAGTACAAAGTAAAATACTGTGAGCGCATTGAGAAAATATGTAAGCTGATACGTTCTGAAAAGAGCGTTTGTAAGTGCACTATATTAGAAGAACTGGCTTTAATGCTTCAAGTACCTTGCAAAAGGCCATTGCAGAGAGGCATAAGCAAGAGATGTGTAAGACACAGTTAGAGGCATAAGATACATGTAATACATTTCAGCGAGACATGAGTCAATCTGCCAGGAGTTTAACAGAGAGCTCAGCCTTTTTCCCCAGGCATGTGTGTTTCTGTGTGCGTACGAGTGTGTGTTTCCAGCGTGCTGGCATTAAGAGGGATGATTAAGTGCTGTGTGAATACAGGATCAGTGTGTGCGAGCGATTGAAGTGCGATTGTTGATGTCTGGTGCTAGCCTGCGGGCTGCTAGCATGATGCCTTTTCAATACAAGCACCCGCCAGTCCAGGCAAACAATACAGCATCTTACTCATCCTGCTAAATCTCTCACCACACACACACACACACACACATACACACACACCAAAACACTCACAAATACAGCCATCTTCTCATAATTTTCATTCAATTTGACTATATTATATTTCAGTAGTATTTTTGTTTCATGCTGTATATTGGCTAAAGTACTGTATTGTGCATTACTGCTGTGTTTGCTATGGCATTATTGTATGAAACCACACACATAGAAAATCCTTAAAACAGAATTTCATGCCTAGCACGCATAACTATAAACTATGCAGGCTAACCCTGGACATTCAATGTTTTTTCATTATTTAAAAATGGTCTGCATTGTAGATTAATACTAAAGTCATCAAAACTATGAAGAAATACATATGGAATTATTTATTAAACAGAACCGTGTTAAACAAATCAGAAAATGTTTTAGATTTTACATTCTTCAAAGTAGGCACCTCTTGCTTAGATGGCAGCTTTCTTGGCATTTTCTCAGTCAGCTTTATGAGGTAGTCACCTGGAATGGCTCTCAGTTAACAGCTGTGTCTTGTCATGAGTTAATGACTTGCATTTCTTGCCATCTTAATGTTTTTGAGACATCAATTGTGTGTCTACTTTGAAGAATCTAAAATCTAAAACATATTTTTGGCTTGCTTAACACTTTTATGTTTACTACATGATTCATTATGTGTTCCTTCATAGTCTGGATGACATCAGTATTAATTTGCAATGTAGGAAAAAATAAAAACATTGAATGAGGTGTGTCCAAACATTTGACTGGTACTATATCTATGTAGAATTTTTTGCTTAAACAGCTAATTTGTGAAACTCATTTTTGAGTTTGCCAACGTTTCTGTCACTGCCAGCAAAATGTACACATATTCAGTCTAACCCTGGACATTCTGTCCAAGAATAATATATACCTAAGCACAATCTTTTACTTAGCCAGCTAACTTTAAACTTTTGAGCTATATCAGCACGGTGTCTTATTCTGCAAACATAACATGCTCCAGGGCAGGTTAAATTCAGGATTACAGATCAGCTCTTGAAACAATCAGGGTCAAAGTTTGAAGTGGAGCTTTCTAATCCACGTCAGGTTGTCACATTTTTTTGTGAATTGCTGTTAATTAGGTTTTAATTTATTTTTAAGTACTCATAGAATGAAAATGCTAAGATTACACAGCAACTACTTGAACATCTTCATGATGTTTGAAGAAAACAGAAATGAACACAAAGCAATTATATCAACAAGAAAAAAATGTTAACATAGAGGTAATAGTGAAAACGTTCATGAAAACATTTCTTCATGTTTCATGTAATTAGTTGTGCAACATCACACTTTGTAGTGTACATACATTCATGGTAGTTTGAGTATTTTATTCTGGGTTAACATAAAAAGTGTTGTCAAATGAGCAAAACACAATTGAAGGTTTAATGAAGTCATGAACTTTTCAGACACAGGATTAACTAAACTCGACGTAAACTGATATTCAGCCTCTTCACTGTGGTCAACATTGGGTCCTCAGAATATTACAAACTCACTTGTTTCCTAATGAAAAGTGAAGTCAAATTAAAATTATCTAATTTAAATGTCTAAATAGCTGGTGGGATTCATCAATGATGTTATTTTGAAAACAAAGTGAAGTTTGTGACATTGAACTGTACACAATGTCATGTTCTTTGTGATCTCATTAAGTTATGAAAAGTATTTATGGAAACAATTCAAAACTTACAAGGTAAGTTGAATGTGATTTGTTGAATGGCAAAATGTTGTAATTTGAGGATTTGCCCGCATGTCCTGGTAACGTCCTACAGACCTGCATGTTTCACTTGAAAAACTTGACAGACTTGTATTTTAACAGTTTGCCCTGATCCCCAATGTAATGTGCTTATGTGGGTTTTGGACTGAAGGTATCGGGTTGAGCTCAGAGTATGTTAGTTTTGTAAGCAAGGGTACATTACCAACACCATTACAAAATAGTAATTTCTATAATTTCTTATCATTTTTACCCAAGATCTTGTACTGATGATTGGAGAGTTGGACAACTGCACAAAGTCTTCTCCAGCACATCCCAAAGGTTCTCAATGGGGTTAATGCAATTGATGATTATTTAAAAGTGCTGTAAATTAAATAGAACCTAAGTGCTTTAAAAGTTTCATTTTATTACAAACTGTGGAACCTCAGTTTTTATCTTTAATCTATTCTAAAGTGTCTGATGAATGATAACTAAGCCCAGATGAATGATAACTAAGGCAATATTTCCCAAATTAAATAATGCAAATCCAATTAATCTGTTCCAGACACTCCAAAATGTTAACAAAAATAAATTTTATATAGAATAACTATAGTTTTACATACATAACACAATGAGAAATAAATAAAAGAGTAATAAAATTGATTTTTTAGAGTGTGCCAATGTGGTCCAGTCTTTATTTTATACACCCATTTTGGGGTTCAGGGTCACTATTTGTTTTTGCACCTGTTGTTAGATGATAATGATACGCGCCATCACATTTGTGTGCCGTGTTTGTTTTCAGCTCTTTAGCTTCAGTCTGCTCTATGATTGATTCCACTTAAAAGTCTGGGTACCGCTCAGTGACATCATCTTGGCATGTGATCTGTTTCTGGTGCACCCAATAAACAAGCACAAAAAACACCGGAAATGTTTCAGATGCTTGGTAATGCTCACTCAGTAAGAAACAAATCCAGAATGAATGACAAACACATGGGTGAGTGACGAACACATGGATGGATGCTATGTTTTTGCAAAATGAATGGCAAGTCACATGGGCACGTTGATGAAAACCGGACAGATGAACAATAACTGGGACAAAATAAGTCGAGGATGACCGAACTGTAAAATAACCAAAGCAAACAATAACTGAGGTCCCACTATAGCATTTAATTAACACCACAGATAATTGTTTTGTTACCTTTATTTTGTTATTGTTTGCTATATATTTCATCTTGATTAACCCTTGGATGCATGAACGACCAATACCTACACTCTTCCATGAGTGGGGTCAAAAATGACCCCAATTAGAATCAATGTGTTTTTGCAATGAATTTTAAAAACATTTCTTTCATTTTGGTTAAAGGAGATTATATTTGTTATATTTGGGTCAACAAAAGACATTTTACATTTAACATGCATATTTATAATTTTATATTTAAAAATTTATAGCATTTTTTCACAAGAAATAACATCAAAAATATTCAAAAATGATTTTTAGTATGTCCATGTGTCTGCAGGACAAAAAAAGAAAATGAACATACATAATACCAGAACACTGTCCACTCACATTTGCCCACACAAAATAATTTTCTCTATTCACTGTGTGCAATTGTCACAAACTATTTGCTTTTGGCTGTGACCATTGCACACTGGGGTACTTCATTTCCAACAATTGGTAGCTTTGCGACCTTTGTTTCTTGGACACATCTGGCATTCAGATGGACAACATTCTGGATCATAAGCATAAACATAAAACAGACAATGTTTGAATGACAAACAAAACAATAAATCAATATGTAGCTATCTAAGTAAATGTCTGTGCATTTATATGTACAAACCGGATTCCAAAAAAGTTGGGACACTAAACAAATTGTGAATAAAAACTGAATGCAATGATGTGGAGGTGCCAACATCTAATA
>BRDA01046623.1:0-13912 GCA_036984385.1 Crenuchus spilurus
GTGCAGGCTGGGAGGCCTGTTAGGTGAATTACATTTACTTACATTTTATTTTTTACTATCATTATAAATTTTAGGACACTGATGTTGAGTAATTATAAAAAAAAAAAAAAATATATATATATATACACTATTACAACAGCATGGCTCTGTAGTCAAAGAGTCCGGTGCTAAAGTGGCCTGCCTGCAGTCTAGACCCATCACGCATTGAAAACATTTGAAGCATTATTAAATGAAAAATACAACGAGAGAGCATGAATTGTTCTGCAGCTGACGTCCTTTATCAAGCATGAGTTGGGCAACAAATCACTTTCAAACCTACAGCAGTTGTTCCCAAATGAAGAGGTGATGCAACACAGTGGTAAACATGCACTGTCCCAACTTTCTTTTAAATGTATTGCTGGCAAATTTAGAATGATCATATATTTAAAAGCAATCACATTTCTCAGTTTCCACGTTAGATATGTTTTATACTATTTGTCAGTTTAAATAATAAGTTTAAATGTTTTGTTTATATTTACATATTCGTCACAACTTTGTTGGAAACTGGATTGTGCAAATCTCTCTGACTTACTCACTCACTCTTTCCTTTTGTTTTGTTACAAAGTGCTACACCATGAGTTACATCCAGGAAGGTCCTGATGCCTTTGGGATTGTTTCCTCATTCTTCCTGATTACTAGCCTGTGTTGGCATTCCAATTACTCATATGGTCTCTTCATGCTCTGTACATTTGTTACAAGAACGGCGGCAGAAAGTCAGTCTTCATCATCCTCCTCCTTCATGTCCTTCAAGCAGCCTTCAGTCCACCTCTAATAATGCGTCGTCTTAATATTGTCTGTATGTCAAAGAGCTGTGCTTGGACATTCTCTTTGTTTGGAATGTCTGAGGGCTCTATTTACACCAGATTGTGGCGCTAGAGAGCACATTATCTTTAAGACATCCACTCTACACTGCAGATCTTTTCTCCCTGCCATGTTCAGTCACTCTTTCTGTATTACTGTACGTCCTTTCTTTTGCATGTTCTTTTATTTCTTTTGACTCTGGGTTTTTGTTTCAGTTTACCACCAATTGGAATATTGCTCATCACATTCATTTTGACCTTTAAAGTCCCTCCTGCTTCTCCACAGCACCTACCAAACAGAAAATCAAGATTTTGGGTGCTTGCTCTTGCCATGGTTACACTAATTGTTCTATATTTGCCCAATTTAGTGACCTTGTATGTACTGACATTTAAAGGTCAGAATATTCATGATGCATTTCTTGTAACTTTCTCTCTGAAGAGTTTGAGACTCATCTCTGACACCTTTCTGTGTTTGGTGGTCTGCAAAAAGATTCTTCCAATTCAATCTGGACAAACACAAATTGAACCAAACAGTCTAATCTGATTTGGCTTTAAAGTAGGGATGCACTGAGTATTCAACAACAAAAAATATTTGGCCAAAAATGACACACACACTTTCGGTGTTTAGCTGAATAAGTGATAAGACAGAATAGTTCATACCAAACAATGACGTTCTTAATGACACTGTGATCTTTTTTACTAAACTGCACTTATGATGAAGCCAGAATGCAGCCACTTAGCTTTGTGTTTGTGCTCCGGTGGTTACAGGGACTGTCACAATTACCAGAAGAAATGTTAAGTGTTTCAGTGTCTGTAGCCAATGACGCTCACATTAAACACACAAAACATCCATGTGATGACATTTTCATCATTTTATTAAATGTTAGTAATAATGTAACATAAATGCATCACAGGAGAACGAGACCAACTTGGAGCTACAGAGTTAGATTAGGGACGTCATGATCGGTCTTCTCATTGGGTAAGTGCCTTCAGTATAAGCTTTCTGTTGTTAAAAGCTCCATCAAAGTCCAACATTGCAGTGTAGTACATGTCCGACGTCGGTATGCTATGGCACATTGAAAATGCCACCATTCGCCTCTCGAAGTCATCCAAATGCACCCGGGCCTGCATACAAAGAGTGTAAGAGCGAGTAGTCAAACGTTACCGACAAGAACGATGCCAAATTCGGATTGTTGAAAGGGGCTACTCGCCTGATTGCTTACTAAAGTCCTTATTAAGCTGAAGCTGACTTCTCCGCTCATTCCTGCTTCAGCCCAAGCTGTCTTCAATACATAAAGCAGCCTAGGTCCTCATGAGACACGTAGATTTGTGTAGAACACAAAGGGGGACCGTTCTGCGCCAGGCTGAGTGCGAGAAGCCAATATCAGTCGATTCAGCCATGAGTATTCTTTCACAGTCAGGGCTAAACGCGTCACCATACGTGTAATTAGTTTTGTGGCTTTTTACACGAATCAAAACCCGTTCGTCTGCAATCTCTGCCTCCAAGAGATCGGATTTTTTCAGGCTTGAAAAAACCCCTGTCCGGTGTCCGGTTAAGACTGCCAAGTAGCCAAGAAGATAACCACGTAGGGTATCAAGGAGTTTTGATGAAACGACGCCAGGTACCAACGTGTCCAGCAGTTCAGTAATTTTACCTTCGGCCTTTTCCACAAACATCAGGTAATCCTTGGCTGGTCTCAGCATAACTGGAGGTATTGAGACAAACGGAGAAATTAATGCATAGCTAGCACATAAGCGGGGTAACGCAACGGTAATCTTGATAGAGACTTACTTGATTTGTGTATCTTTTGTTCACATAGGTAAGCATTTATCTTAAGCTTACCCAAAGACGGTAACCTCTTGATTTGGAATAAAATCCTTTTGACTTGCCAGCGACGAAGACCCATGACTTCCCTGTGTAAAGTCCATGCAAGTTTAATGAACTTGATTACGCTGTACAGCATGATGGCAACGGTTGTAGGCTTGTAGCCTATTCTTTCCAGCACGCAGGGCCATTGACCGACCTTTCATAGGTCGTTAAAGAAGGAGAGCCCCCGGTGATGTTGTACTTCTCTGCTTCCACGCGCCATGTACATTATGAAGCGGGTGGTGTGGCCAACCTTCAAACGGGCATTTTCAGCGACCCGTCTATCGTCATCCTCGCGGCCGTAAACCAGAAACTCCTTGAATCTATCCAACATCGCTTGGAGATTCGACTGATCGAACTCTTCGCTCAGATGGACAGACTGCTTTTTTGGTTCCACCTCGGTGGTCGAGGTGGGGACGTTCAGACAGACAACGTCCGGGAAGCTATTCTCCGTTTGAAACAACGGTGGAGTAACCTCCACGACAAGGTTTGCCTCAGCATCCTCATCCACCGCCGTGTGAACCAACTTTGCCTCCTCCTCATCAATAGCCACCCGCCATTCAAGAGCTTCGTAAGCACCAACCACAGGTGGTGCTTGATCAGGAACATTAAGTTCCTGAAGCCTTTTTAGTGAACGTAAGCGCTTGGCAGCAGAAAAGACGGAGGCTCTCTCTTCGGTTGTTAGACCTCCATGGACTGTCTTTATGGGCATTTCGAGTCTGACAAGATCCTTTTTGGCACATATTCTGCAATCGAGTGGGCCCAGACCTCGATCTGATCCTACAGCCAGAAGGATATTCAACTCTCTTCGGTTCACCCCAGCATGGATCCTTTTTAGATGGTTCCTCAGATCACCAAAATCCGTTCCACAAATTGCACATTCCCTCGTTCATTCTGTAAAAAAGGGAAAAATTGGTCATCTTCATTGGCCAACCATACTCTTTGCCTGCGGACCCATGCCTGCCTGCCTAACAGACCCTAATACATTCAGATCTACACTAAGGTAGTCCACATGGTGTAAAGGGTCTGTCACATGAAGCTCCATGGAAGGGACCATAGAGCAAAGAACCAGGCTTTTCCGGAGCTCACCCCACAGTGACGGACCCCGGGACTCCTCAACAAGAGATACTCAAACCTACTCAGAATTGGATGTTTATGCCAAAAAGCAAACATGTCCTTCATCACCAGGCTTTATGTATCTCTCGTACAGATGGTGTGTGTGCTCCTAGCTACGTCTGCTGGTAGAGGCATAGACGTGCCGGCGGTGCGCCCTCACCCATAGGGTGAAAGGATCCCGCCAAGGCCATAAGCAGGACGGGCCTTGTCGCCATGGGGCTGCCATGACTCGCACACATAGTATTGGATGTTTTTAGGCCGTCAGAACGGTGAGCTTTTGGGTTTAACTGTCTTGGGAAGAGGGGCAGGCGCTCCGTGGAGACATTAAACCACGAGCCACACGCTACAGCGAATGTGGACCCATAGGTACCTGCCATCCGACCAAAGTCAGACGAGGTTATGGAAACCGATAGACCTAGGCATCCACCCCGGGATGAACGCTTCGGTCAAGGGCGAACCATGGATTGAAGCAGGTGTTTCAGGAGCTCACCCCACGGTGACGGACCCCGGGGCTCCATGGAGGGACCGTGGACGTCCTCGTTCAACAGGGTTTGTTTGGTAAAATCTGCACCGCACCTGTCGGCCACCGCGGCGCAGACCCGCCTCAGTATGTGACTAATTTGAACAAGGTAATAATACCTTCAACAGGCCATACGGCCAAACGTTCACAGTATCCTCATCGGCGGGTATACCTCACAAATTGAAACCCAAGAACGAGACCTTTGGCACAGATCAGAGAGTGCACTCTCTCGGTCACAAGACAGTCTTTACACCGGTTATTGTGTTGGACTCACCGCACCCCGCGGTGTAGCCCTTTCGGGGGTCTGGAAAGGAGGCTGCACTGTCCACCTCACCCGCCTGCCTGCGGGGCCTCCCTTTTGTGGAGGTGGACAAATGTTACGGTCAGGGATGACATTCAATGGATCGCAGCCAGAAGCAACTCTGCCACTCATGTGACCCTGCCGCGGAATCAGGTCGTTTACGAGTCATTTAAGACGCAGGGGTCTCGGTGGAACTTTCGTACCCGGTGGTGACGGCAAGCAAGCTCTCAAGCCGCCACCACTCATCCGTTTACGGACGGTATGCTTCACCCTGGGGCTTCAAACCCCGAACGACCCAGGGCTATCGTACACCTTTCGAAACCAATGCGTCCAAGCATCATTGCTTCTGGGCAGGATTTTGACTTGGAGGCGTTCAGTCATTATCCATACAGATGGTAGCTTCGCACCAATGGCCTATCGACCAAGCACATGAACCAAATGTCTGAACCCACTGTTCCTCTCTTACTGAGCGGGATTACCATTGCAACAACACATCATCAGTAGGGTAAAACTAACCTGTCTCACGACTGTCTAAACCCAGCTCACGTTCCCTGTTAGCGGGTGAACAATCCGACACTTTGTGAATTCTGCTTCACAATGATAGGAAGAGCCGACATCGAGGAATCAAAAAGCGATGTCGCTATGAACGCTTGGCCGCCACAAGCCAGTTATCCCTGTGGTAACTTTTCTGACACCTCCGTCTTAAAACCCAAAAAGGCTAAGGATCGCTAGGCCAGGTCTGTATTCATACTGAAAATCAAGATCAGGCCAGCTTTTGCCCTTGTGCTCAACCGGAGGTTTCTGTCCACCGTGAGCTCGCCTTAGGACGTCTGCGTTATCGTTTGACAGACGTACCGCCCCAGCCAAACTCCCCACCTGTCACTGTCCTCGTAGCGGGTCGACCACCGGAGGGGGGAACTTCCAGGGCCTTAACTCCTACAATGAAGATGGCGGGGCAGCTTACGTCTGTCCCGCATCGAGTTAGTGTTGGTCCGTTCTCTTCACACACACACATTCATGTTTTATATACAAATATAAAAGAATAATTAAACTCCTTATTAAACCTAATGATGTCAACCCAGCTTATTAAAACGCAGACATTCATTCCTGACTAACTACAAGACTTATTTTGGAAAATAGTTTAGTTACTAATTTTACAACAATTTATAGAAATGAGGAACCGTGTTCAGTTTTTGGCCAAATGTTTCATTTTGTTTGATTTCAGTCAAATGTTTAATTTTGGTGCATCCCTACTTTAAATAGAATTGTAGGTGTTTTTTGTAAGACTTCACCAAATGATTCTTTTGAAAACTGCAGTAAAAATTTACTGTTTCTGATTTCTCTTAAAATCTGCCACTTAAAAATGTTACACCGCTGAGGCAGAACTTTATGGTCATTATGCTAACATGCTTAATGTAGTTATTCTGCCAGAAACGGTATTTACAGTTTTCCTGTTGAAACAGATGTAGATGCTCAGTCAAGACTTACCTGGAGAGCAAATCTTTAATTTAGAACGGGAGCTGCTGGTGACTATGAACGTCTGCCATCTCAAGCTGTTCACTTCATGTTTTCATTTCATTCATATTGCTGCCAATTAAGAATTCTGCTTCAAAGAAATCACATGCCATATCTTTAGTTTGAATACAAGTTTAAAAATGTTGGAAAGTGTTGATTTTTGTTTGCAATCTTCTACTTATGTTTGAATAAAACATCTGTAAAACCTACATAATGTCCCTTTTGTGTTTGTGATGATTCCTAGGACTAAAACCTAAGAGCTCCTACATTTTTAATGTTCAGCAGTTAATTGTAATTACAAATATATTTTCAGATTTATTTTTTGTAGAAAAAAACATCAATATACTGTATGTGAGCAGGCTAACAATCCAAATATACACTGAACCTTTTGGAGGTTAAAGCCCCTCCCATAGCCCCCTCTTGCCATGGTAATACTGGCCATTTTCTTTTCAGGCTTTTGGTGACCATGTTCATTTTCTCCAAACACTATACACTAGTTATATTGCGCATTGCAAAGCAATGCGCAATATACTGTTATTCGATTTTTCATTTCTTCTTCCGCCGGATTTTTGACGCGCTTCTTGTCCTGCAGTTTTCGAGATATCGACACCGTTCCAACTCCAGATTGTTCGGTCCAATTGTGTGATCCGGGCTTGTTCACAGAATTTTGATCGGATTTACGGTTTTCCTAAAAACTTCCTTAATCTGGGATTTTTTTTTCCCATATAAAATGAATGGGGAGCAAAAATGCTTGACCGATTCGCACCATTTCGGATACAATATATCAGGGCAGGCCCCTGAGCACAAATTCACTGTTTTGACCCGCACTCGTTTATTTGTCGTTTTATTGCCATCCCTTTTTCGTCCCATTGACCTACATTCCTTTTTGGCCATACCAAGTTCCACGCTTCCATTTGTGCGACAACAACCAAAATCGATATACTACATCATGGCAGGTAACAGAGCTCTAGTCCAGAGCCATACTGACCCGCACTCCTTTTTCTGTCATCTTTTCTTCCCTCGTTCTTCCCATTCATTTTCACATGGAGACATGGCAACGGCCTTGGGTGCCATAGCAACGGCCTTGGGTGCCACAGCATCACCTTACAAACCAACTGGGATATCTTAGCTTGTGGGCCATTTTAGCAATGCGCAATATCCCGTGTTTCCTTCAGGAAATGCACTTTTCTAGTTAATAACTAGAATCTTCAGACTGCATCTGAAGTAACTTTGAGTCTGATGGGTTTGATATGTACTGATGAGAAATAACAAAAACAAGATGCGAGATGTGTTCCCGATGAAAATGGTAATAACTTCACAGCATCAAATGTTGAGTTTCCTGTCTTTAGTAAATGTGAAAGTTATTATTTTTGGTAAATCATAGCATAATGGCAGACTTTATTAACATCTTTACTCCAGATTTTCTCAATATCTAAGCTGCAGATCTGAGACTTGGGCTAAAGTCCTGTTTGTTTTTTTTTGCTGGAATGTACGCTATATGGACAAAAGTTTTTGTCCACTTTTTGATCCAGCGTATGATCTTGATCAGTGGGGATAATATACAGTTTGTCATTTTTTTTAATGTTTCAGCCTCTGCTCTTCTAAGAAGACTTTGCAAAAGATCTTAGAACATTGCTGTGAGGACTTGATTGCATTCAGGCATGAAAGCATTAATTAATGAGGTGATGTTGGATCATTAGTTCTGGATCTTGGATAGAGTTCCATTGCCCCACAGCCAAATGCCAGGGTTTATGCCCCTCTTACTTATGCTTGTCATTGGGAATAGTAAACTTAGGCTATTGTGCAACTGCTCCACTGATGTATCCTTTTATATTAGCTCTTTGCTGAGGTAGTGTTGCAAACAGAAAAGTCTGGAATTATTGTGGATAGTGCCTTTTTTTATTATTTCTTCTAAACTCGTTGAACCATTGACATCCATTCTGCCCAATAACTGCAGTAGTTCAGTGTCAGCAGGTCTGATGCTAATTGTCTATAACAGGGGTGTCCAAATCCAGTTCTGGAGGGCTGGATTCCTGCAGAGTTTGGTGATTTCTCTGCTCTGACACTACAATTAAACCTGCTCATTACCTGCTGAGCTGAATCAGGTGTGTTTGATCAGGAAGATCACCAAACTCTGCAGGAATCCGGCCCTCTAGGACTGGATTTGGACACCCCTGGTCTATAGTATCAACAGTTGACTCCATTATGTTTTGCTCAATCCTACAGTGTTGAGGTTGATTTATTCCACCATTTCTTGCACAAGATTTGGATGAATGTGATGAAGACATTGTAAAAATTCCCGTGCTGACACCGTTTTTCCAACCAGTCCTATCAGATCTCTCATTTTTGGCTGCAAAGTTTTATACGCTCTGATAGAAGCCATAGTTTGTGAATTGCATGAACAAGGTGATCTAAAATGGCGTCCACATTTGTCACGTTTTGGACAAGTTCAGCATATTTATTTTGTATGAAGGCCATACCTGTAAAAGTAAGGAAATAATACTTCAATTAAAGACATGCTGTAATCAAGCATAAACTGCTCCTTATGCATTAAGAACCTACAGATAATATTTACACAGATCTCCACTTATCTCAGATGTAGCCGATCAGCCAAGACATGTTTACAGTCCAAATTTTGCTTCCTTAGTTTAAAACACACTTAAAAACCTTGTCCAGATCTTAATGATGTTCTCCCAGACTAGTGATGTGGCACAACTTAAAAAAACAAACCCTCACACCGACTGAAGTGTAATTTAATAGTTCTCAGTAAGGCATACTGTGACCACATTCACACGTCTGTGAGACCTTCATGAAGATCTGGAGGCTATTTGAAACTTTGTGGATGTATTTTTTTCAGACACAACTGCCCTATTTTGGTGAATATTGAGTTTGATTGTTAGCAATACTGGCTTCACAACTCCAGTTCTACACTAAAGAAGCAAAATTTAAAACTACTTCTGAGGTAAGTGGAAAATTGTGTAAATATGATTTTCTGTCTTTAAAGCACATTAATTTATCGATTCTGGCTGTTTCTGTGCAAACCAGCAATTTATATTCCAAAGTACAAAAAACATACATGGTTTTTTTTTATCCTGTGAAATGATCTTTTGCTGAAAAACTGAGAGCAGTAGGTCAGCAATATGCATTTTCAGATCATTTTGGTTGCAGATATGTTTTATTTCATTTATCATTAAAGTCTGGAGTTTGAAAATTCTAAAAACATGACACAAAGATTTTACATAGTTTTGTCTTGAAAAGAGCCATCATATTACCTCTTGCAGATGGAGATGTCTTGGCAATTGGTGAGTCTAAAATGAATAAGTAGTTTCTGGAGTTTAAAAGGAATAAAATATAATTTTAAAGAAATCTAACGCCACTTAAAATAGTTTAAATGTTACTAACAATTTTTAAAAACTAAAACTATTTGTCAAAGAGTACAACTTTAAATACTTTGAAAATGTTGAGCTGTCGTTTACAATGTTGCATTTAACACCTCATTTATGTTCTTACCTTTTAAGATCCAATTCATATTCCCACACATCCTCATCTGTGTATTGCTTCTTTACACACAACCTTACTTTCTTTGCCTCTTCATTGCATAATTTTATCACAAAAGTTGGATGGTAGTAACTGCGCTCTTCTCTCGAGAAAGCTGCAACCTTTAGAGTGTCAGAGCAAAAAGCTACTTCTGCTACACATACTATACTTTCAGTTTCCCTTCACATTATCAGCACTCACTGAGGGTTGTATCTGTGCACTCAGTGAGTGTCCATTGTCTTTTTGTAGATGACATGAGATGTTATATTTGCTTCCATGTTCAAGGGGTTGTTTACAATCGCAGGCTCCGAGGAAGCGTACACCTTCGCTTTCACATTCATCCACCTACAAGACAAGGTATTAAAGGGGAACTGCACTTTGTAGTTCTACAATTACAGACCATCTGTTTCACTGTGTACTTTGTTCACCCTGTTCTTAAATGGTCAGGACCCCCACGGAGCACTTGGATCATTCTCAGTGACACTGTTGTGGTGGTGGTGTTAAACACTGCGTCCACTCACTGTCTACTATTAGACACACCTACCTTGTTGGTCCACCTTGTAGATGTAAAGTCAGAGACAGAAGGTCAGTCTGTGTTGGCCCTCTAGTCCTTCATTGGTGCTCACCCTAACACACCACCCCCATGTCAGTGTCACTGCAGTGCTGAGAATAATCCACCACCCAAAATAATACTCTAGGGGGTCCTGACCACTGAAGAAAAGGAACCCTCTTTGAATTTTAAGGTTTTATGTAACATAATAAATCTGGTCCTTGCAAAGTCTTAAAGTGAGCTAAATACAACCACAGAGAACAACACACCAGATTTCATTGTGTCATTGTTTATTTAACAGACTAGTCCCGAATTCAGAAACTATGGAAAAAGAACACCCTATGAATCAATAGCTTGTTGCACCATCTTTAGAAGCAATAACTTGACGTAATCACTTTCTGTATGACTTTATCAGTATCTCACATCCTTCTAGAGGAATATCTGCTCTTTTACAACTTTGCTTCACTTCTTTGAGGTTTGTGGGCATTTGTTTATGCCCTCCTGCATTTTATGGCCAAACATCTCCACTTTGTTCTCATCTGTCCAAAGGACATTGTTCTAGAAATCTTGTGGTTTTTTCAGATGCAACTTTGCAAACTTAAGCCATGCTGCCATGTTCTTTTGAGAAACGAGGCTTCCTCCTGGCAAACTTTTCCAAACAAGCCACACTTGTTCAGTCTTTTTCTAATTGTACTGTCATGAATTTGTACATTTGTCATGCTCACTGAGGCCTGTAAAGGCTGAGATGTAGTTCTTGGTAGTGAGATGTAGTTCTGTTTGCAGTTTCTCTGGGCATTGAACAGTCTGACATTGGGGTGAATTTGCTGGGATGTCCACTTCTGGGAAGGTTGTTTTCTGCTTGTGAATAATCTTTATCACAGTATGATGGACTTCATATTGTTTGGTAATGATCTTATAGCCTTTCCCAGAGTGATGGGCAACCACCAGTTCTCTGAGGTCATTGATGTCTTTTCTCCTTGATATTGTGTTAACACACACACTGAATATTTCAGACCAGCAAAATGTCAAAACATCTGCTTTAATATAGGTGCTCAGTTACTGATTCTGGCATTTGATTAACAGCACCTTGTTGCAATTTACTCTTTTCATTTCTGTAGCAGTAATGTTGAACTTTATTTTTCCTACAGTACTTCTGCATAGTGGCCTTGTTTTGGTTAATAAATGATGACGTGGAGTAATTTCTCATGCTGTTGTTCATCTGAGGTTGTATTTACATAAATTTAAGACCCTGTAAGGATCAAATATTGTAAAACTGTGGAACTCAGAGGGAGTACTTTTTCTACTGACTGCATATGTATATACAATACTCGCTAAGGACTTGACCTTTCTTGGGTCCACATTTCCAGGTACTAAGAACACATGCAGCCAGTGTTTGGGTGGTCGGTGATGCATCAGTATGACCTGTCCTCTGATCTTTGTTGTAAACCAGTTGATTGTTTTCAAGGCAAAAGCATGATGTTCCTGGCACATTCAGTCACATGTGTATGTGTGTGATTCTCAGGTTTCAGGACCTCCATACTGTGATCAGTGTAATGAGCCACAGTCATGAAGTTACATTCATCTTCTAGAAATAGCAAATATACAGAATCACTTAAGAGAACTGGAACCTTCAGGACTGGAAGTGGATTGGATTTGTTTTGATGAAATGGAGGATTGTCCAAATAATTATTGATTTTATGGCTGATCTGTGTATATGTACACACTCACTGGCCACTTTATTAGGTACACATACCTTTATCTCCACTCATTGTCCATTTTAGTTCCACGGACCACTTTGTAGTTCTACAATTACAGACTGTAGTCCATCTGTTTATCTGTAGACTTTGTTAGCCTTCTTTCACCCTGTTCTGCACTGATACTGATGTGGTGGTGGTGTGTTAATGTGTCTTATAGTGGATCAGACACAACAGAGCTGCTGATGTTCTTAAACACCTCAGTGTCACTACTGGAGTGACACTAGTGACCAACCAGCCAACAGTGTCGGGACTAGAGGACCAACACGCACTGTGCTGAGCTGCTGTCTCTGACTTTACATCTACAAGACCAACAAGGTGGTGTGTCTAATAGAGGACAGTGACTGGACATAACACAGACTAACACAAATCCACCACGTTAGTGTCACTGCAGTGCTGAGTGCTGAGAATGATCCACCTGCTCTGTGGGGGTCCTGATCATTGAAGAACTGGATGAACAAAGTGTACAGAGAATCGGATGGACTACAGTCTGTAATTGTAGAACTACAAAATGGTCAGTGGAGCTAAAATGGACAATAAGTGGAGATACAGGTATGTGTACCTAATGAAGTGGCTGGTGAGTGTATATACACTACAGATAACATTTTAATGCACACATTTTTGAGTGAATTTAACATAGACAGGGATGGGAAGGTAAATAATTTACAGTTTATTTCAAATGACATTCAAAAGTCATGGCTCATTAAATGATACATACAAAATATTTTGAGAGAACTCACCTGGAGAAATCTCACAATGAGGGAGCTGGAGCTGAGAGCTCACCCTGAACACACTTGATCTCATACAGAGGTCCTGCTGCATAGTCATTGGTGGATACTGGGTACCTGCTGTCTTTGTTTATAGTTGCATACAGTATTTCACCTCCTCCATTCATTCTGAACCCAAGTTGGGTTAATTTGCAATAGAACCAACCAGCATGACTGCATTGTAACCTGTTGGTGAAATGTGAGAAAGTTGGTATCAAAAAAAGCAAATCTAGGCCTATGGACCTGTTACAGCCTTGTACTTGCCCGTAATTTGATTGTCCCATCTGTTGTTCTTTCCGGAATGAACAAAACTCCCTTGTCCCTTTCCAATTCCTGTGAATATGAAAACAGTTTATGTATGTACAATAGGCTTTAAGCATCTGTGTCCCAAATTGGGAAATATCTGGAATAGTACCTAGACTTACTTTAACCATCTTTAAAGAGGGCTGTTTGTTTGAAATGGCTGGGATGAACAGGTGCATTATTTTGTGATACCATTTTCCCAATCCTTTCTGACAGCTCTTTGGTCTGTGTAGTCCGAGTGCCAGTGCGTCTGTGCTCACATTTTTGTAGGAGCCACTGCAGTATACTGTTGTGACCCCATATGCACGTGTCTTCATTTGTAAACATAACAATCACATGCTTCCAGAAACACTCTCCAAAGTCCTCCAGATCCTCTAGAATCCCTTTGGTGTCCTCCGTGAGCTGTCCATCGTGAATAAAAGCAAGGATGATTGCATGGGGTCCAGGGGTAAGAACTGACTTTTCCCTTAAGAGAACTTTCTTGGCGCTGCAGAGGTCAGTTTCAACCATGCGCACAGTTTTCATACCCATATTTCCTTTTAGAATTGCTGGTCTTCCACTTCCCAGAACTCCCACATCATGAGTGGGACCGTGTAAGATTAAGTCTCGAGCTGATGTTTCTGCTCCCTTGAATCCCAAAAGCCAAATTCTCAACTCTGTAAGCAAGGGGCTTTCTCCTGTTAAAAATGCAAGTTTTTGTCATGAGTCAAATATATAATAAATAATATAAGTAAATAATAAGAATATAATATCTACAATGTAACAAATACTATTAAATGTACAGTAAATTACTGTCAGATGGCAGTACAGAACTGTAAATGTACAGAGAAAAGTACATTTAAA
>BRDA01046624.1:0-13619 GCA_036984385.1 Crenuchus spilurus
CATGATCAGGTGAAGAAGGTGAATAAATGCCAGCTGGTTGCTTTTACTGTTTTTACAGCGACGTGAGTAAACGAGAGAAGCCAACGCTGCCTCACACTACACACATGTGTACAAGCAAAAAGACATGAAATCTGATCTGACCTCAGATTCATGTTAGTGATGTGTCGTTCGCAAAAGAGCCGACTCCCATTGAATGAGAGCCGGCTCCCAATTTCTCATCAGCTCTGCTAACAAACCTGAGGAAAGGGACAGAACAGACAGAAGGAATCGCATCAGCTCATCCAAACTGAGGCGTCTGAATTTCTTGAATGCCAATCTGCACTAAAGGTTTATGTAGTGTTTCAACATTAAGAGTTTGGTTCTGCTGTTGATGTTGTAGAATTGTTTGCAGTGTGTGTTTGTTTTTCCTGTGTTCCATTAAAAGTTTATTTTAAAATGTTAAATAAGGTCCCGAGTGGCTCAGTGGGCAAAGACGCTACCACTATGACCCGAGGATCGCGAATTCGAATCCCGGTCATGCTGTTTGCCATCAACAGACGGGGCCCAAGAAATCAAAAATTGGCAGTGCTCTCTCTGGGCGGGTAGATGGTGCTCTCACTCTCCCTATCACTCTCACATTGTAATGTCTGCTGGCTCAGGCGTCTACTGATTGGTCCAATCGGAGCTGGGGACCCTGTGTGCCTTCCTCCGAGCGTGTTAGACTCCCCAGTGATGGTGTATCAGCGGTGGTTCGAAAAAGAAGCGGTGGCTGCATCACACGCAACGGAGGAGGCTTGTGCTTGCCTGCACCCTCCTTGAGTCAGGGACAGTGCAAAGTGATGGGGAGAGACCTAACGGAGGGGATGGGCTAATTCGCAACTTGGCTACCACTATATTGGGAAGGGGTAAAAAAAAGTTAAATTTTTAACAGAAGTGGTAGCAATGATAACGAAGCAATTATAAAGCAATTATAAAGTTTGTCATAAAAAGACTGAAGGCAAAAGGGTTTCTCAGCACACAAACCATTTATTTGTGCTTATTTAGATTTAAATATTGAGGCTACAAATGATAACAAACAAAGAGCCGAAAGAGCCGGCTCTTCTTTGGTAGCCGATCATAAAGAGCTCACTTAAGAGAGCCGAACTTCCCATCACTAATTCAGGTCACGTCCACAGATCTGATGGGATTTGACGTCTACACAGCCTGAAACATCAGATCTGAGCCTCATTAAGAGAAAATAGATTTGCCACTTCAGCCTGCTAATGTGAGCACAGACAAAGAGTTTAGTGAGATATAATATGTATATATTTTTTGAGTAATTTTACAATTCCAACTCATTATTTTTGATAATATAGCAGATATTTGCCTATTATTTGATAAATTAGCAAGCTGTTAGCGTTAGCTAATAACTACTATTAGCTAATGTTAGTGAGTGCTAGCCAGTAGTCAGAGTTGCCAGGTTTGTGGTTTTCACGCCAAATTGAGCTTGTTTGAAAATCCAGACGCGGGTGAAAATTCAAGGGTGGTGGGGTGCGGTTTTTTAGGCTACTTTTAAAAATTATCGCAGCCGCCTAAAAAACAACAAAAAAGTGGGTTTTGCCTAAGATATTACTTCAACACGGTAGGCAAGTCGGCACCAAGGAACTTTGAATACAACAATAACAACGAAGAGAACATAACAATATAAGGAAAGAGCCTGAGAGAGAAAGAGAGAGAGAGAGGTGAAGAGAAAACAGTCACTAGCTAATATCCCAGGTAAATGGGGAACTACAGGATTGCAAGGACTGGGAAAAAGAAAAAGGTTTGATGGACTGATAATAAATCCCTTATAAACAAAATACTAAGTCGTACACTCAGTTGTTTTGCCATTTTCTTCAAACGTGTGACAGACATATATTTTGGGCTAGTTTAAGCTTCTGAAGGGTGGGTTTTACACTGACTTTGGGCTGGATATTTTTGTTGGACCTGGCAACCCTGCCAGTAGTAGGCACTTAGTGCTAGCCAGGTGTGCTAGCATAGTTCTGCAACCAAGACATGAATGAAGACCGTGGTGATAATTCTTACTTTTGTTGTATGTGAAGTAGAGTTTCAAGATGTTAAATTTGTAGGTTTTATAACAAAGACTTGATGTCTAATTTTATGGCCAATGTGTATGACAGATGTAAGGTGAACATTGTGTATTATTCTATGTTATATCTATCTTTATTTTCCCACACTAATAGCAGAATATACATTTAATTATTTTTATACCATGATGTATGTATGTAAGTTTATATATATATATATATATATATATATATATATATATATATATATATATATATATATATATATATATAAACTGTTTTCCATTACAGGATTGAAGGCTCATACTGATGTCAGACCACTGCCTAATGTCAGTGGATGAAGTCAGTATTTGAAGGCATGAGATCATTTTTCCATTCACACGGCACAGTGGGCCAGTGTAAGGGACACCTTCAGCTCAGAGTAAGTGAGAGAGCCTCATCAGGTTCTGCTTGGATCATTTGATGAGGGCACTCCATCATGTTTTCTCACCTTCCCGAAACCTCACTCTAAACCTAGGCTCTAACACACGTATCTTTTATCTTCTTATACAGATCGAAACATGATAAACAGCCTTCCTCTCTGCTCTCTTTTGCCAAGTACACATTACTAAACACACAGCCTTGGTTATAGAATGATCCTGCCTGAGTTGTGTAGGGGCAGAATCACACAAGATTTAAAAAAAAACACCCAAATATACCCTTACTTTATACATCACAACATGACATCAGCCTTTGTCTCAGTTTCACATCCTCCCTTGTGTCCTGATGGCAGAGATAACGCAGGAAAGTCACTGATTAGCTGGGAATCTCGTTACATGGAGCAATGGATCCCTCCCTTCCTCTTTGCCCTAATTGAGATGAGCAGAGCCAAAAAAAAAAGAACAAGCAGGTGAGCGGAAATGCATTTCTCTCTCTTCATTTGGTCTTCTTCGGTCTTACTCTGCACAAGCTGTAACTCTAGAGTTCCATTACTTAGATGAATGACTCGGCCAGCCTCTCGCACTACCTCGGAGGCGTATGTGACTTGCTAAATGTTGTGGAGCTGTGTTGTGGTGCTTGTACTCAAGCTTTAGGGAACCTTCTTGAATGGCTAAATAACTCAGGGTTCAGTGACCCAGAAAATGGGTTCTCCAGCAAGGAGGAAATGATGGCCAGTAATCAAGTGTCTGTGAACAGTTTAGAAAGAATGCACCAAGGGGGGGAAATCACAGCCTGTAACATACAGCAAATAAAAGCAGAATCTCAATCTGTTTATTTCCTCTTTTTTTTTGTATTTGCATCTCTTTAAGGACTTGTATGTGGGTTCTAATGATGAGGCTCACACAAGTCTGATTGATGTTATGCATCTGGTTGCTTGAGGAATCAAGAATTTTGTTATTCTAGTTTGTTTTTTATTTAAATGTTTAAAATTTATTTGTTTTTATATATAATATTTTTTGCAATTTTTTTTTCCCTACCCAATGTAGTAGTAGCCAATTAGCCCATCCCCTCCATTAGGACTCTCCCCATGAACTTTGCAAAGTCCCTGACTCTAGGAGTTTTACATTATAGAAAGGTTGTAGGTCCAGGGGTGCACTGACGTAGGGATTTATAGTGGACTGAGATGCTGGGGATGTCATACTGCTGCTCACGCGATCACTCAGGTTTGTTGACGGTGAGCAGAGGGATGCCAGTGTCTCGGGGAGCTCCCATGCCTGTTTACCTTCTGGCACCGTCCTTTTAGGTAGGCTGTTCTAGATAGTTCTGCCTGAGTCAATAGCCACACTCTGATATGTCTCATAATCCCCCTGCTCTATAAATCCTAACAGAACTAATTAAATTTGTGTCTCTTTCCGAGTGAGTGATTGCCCATCGGTCCGGTCCAAGGCTGATGGAAGACTGATTACTATTTTCTGCATGATGCTTCCCTGGATCAGCTGCCCACCAACAACCAACTACTGTGGCCTGCTCCAGATACCCTACTCTACTGCCCACATTGGAGTTCATATGGACTTTCTGGCCGTTATCATTGCTACCACTGTCATCATCATTCCTGTCCCACTACTGTCACCATATCAGTTCACCTGAACATTACAACATCATATGATTATGATTTATCACACACTTAGAATTAGTAGGCCAGACGAGGATGGGTCCCCCATGTGAGTCTGGTTCCTCCCAAGGTTTCTTCCTCCAGCTCTGAGGGAGTTTTCCCTTGCCACTGTCGCTGTTGGTTTGCTCACCGGGGATTAGGGATTAATGGTTTGATGTTTGTTATTACTGACCCTGTAAAGCTGCTTTGTGACATCAGTTGTAAAAAACGCTTTATAAATAAATTTGATTTGATTTGATTTGATTAGGAGGGTGAAGATGCCAGCGTGGGATGCAGCCACTGCCTCTTTTCTAACTACCGCTGATACATCGTCACCGGGGAGCCTAACGTGCTCAGAGGAAAGCGCAGGATTCCCAGCTCTGAATGGACCAATCAGATGCCAGAGCCAGCAGACATTGCAATGTGTGAGTGATTGGCAGAGAGAGAGAGAGCGCCATCTACCTGCCCAGAAAGAACACTGCCAATTTTTGCTCTCTTGGGCCCCGGCTGTTGATGGTAAACATCAACATTTGAGCTCGTGATCCTCTGGTCATAGTGTCAGCGTCTTAGCCTGCTGAACCTCACCATTTTTTATTATTAAGAAGAATCTATGTCCATGATTGTTTGGCCCTAAAATGAAAAAGTAGCAGTGTTTCTGCTCCCATCATGCATTGCCATGTGCTCAGTGGGTGTGAATTCATTCTTGTTTAAATGAAGAACAAAGCATCTGCTGTTCTGCTTTGATCTCTGAGGTGGCGATGAGCTTGAGTTATAGCCGTACATTCAGGCTTCCACATTTAGCCACAGCACATCAATCACAGGAAGACAACACCTGTTGTGTTCACCTGCTTTAACTCATCTGTATAGTAAGGCCTGGTACAAGCTGTCCGGGAGACAATACTCTTGTTCACATCCATGTTTGCGAGGTGCAGAATGCTAAAAGGATGAGTTTGGGTGGAGCTGAGTGACTTTAAAGTACCTTTTTCCCCGTGATATCTGGTTACGCGTGCCATTACACAATCTTGTGTGGTCAAAGGGAGGCATTTAACGACTCGTTACTTAAGAGCTGTTTTTGTGGCACATCACAATATGTGGGAGAATACCTGAGGCAGGATCCATTTCACATTCAAGCATGGTTAAGTGGTAGCCCTATTACGAACCACGCTCATATATCATATTGTAAAGAGGTTTGTACAGAAACGTTCAGATGAGAAAAGTTGGAGGACTCTTTGAGTGTCGGGTGGCACATTTTTTTGGTTTTGCGGTATCATACTCTTATCTAGGACACTGAGCCAAGGTGAATGTCAACCTTAGTATCCTGCTTGCCTCAATCAGAATAGCGAGTATCACCTTTAGATGGGACTATCAAATCTCATTCAGCTCTGGGCCGTCTGTGAGGCTGGGAGATCTCCAGTTACCAATAACCAGGCATGATGCCGCGACCGCAGTAAAAGTCATAATGGAAAAGGTAGCAAAATAAGAGAAAACAGTCGTAAACTTGCAAACATTCTGCCAGTCGTCACTCTCGGAGCGTTTTATAAAGGTGCTGAAGCAGTGCTTGATAAGGTTTATGGCCGTATCTCCCAGCAACAGAGCCCAGTGAAACAAATTCACCGAGCTGTTTGTTAAAGGTAAATATTTCTCCCAGCTCAGCGGGCTTTCAAAAAATCATCTGACTTCTGCGCTCTCTGGACAAGCAGACAGATATGGGTTGTGTGTATTTTAATTAAGCATCTCCTAGGAGAAAATAACATGATGCTTGACTTGTTAGGGACGGATAATGTATTACATATTCAAATAAAAAAAAAATTTTTGGTGCTTGAACACAAATTTTATTATTATTAATTATTAATAAATATTGACAAATTATGATTTATATTTTAGTAATAATTAATAGTTACTATTAATAATATACTAATAATAACTATTAAATGCTATTATGAATAATAAAATAATAAAAATTAATATTAATCATTAATAAAATTTTAATACATTATTACATATTATTTATAATAAATAATAAACTGTTAAAAACATGTTGCATAAAATTATCACCCAATCCTTTTCAGTCAACTTCACTTAAGCTCATTATCACCAATGTTACACTTATGTTTGGACTGTATGGTCAATAGATCTTATTTACACAGAATTATTCCTCATTTTTGAGTAAAAATAAGCAGAAATTCTGAATTATTTTGATAATAGTTACACTTAGAGGCATGTAAATATATGGCTTATCACAGACTGGTAGACACACACACACAGACACACACTCAAATGTAAATATTAATGAATTTTAATGTGAAACCGCTGATATTAAAATATGTCTAGCTGACGTGACACAGGCAGAACAAACGCTCAACATGTTAATAACTTACAGGTGAAAACGTACTGCTGGCCAAATTGCAGTCGAGACTCCATTTGAAGGAGTGACAGCAGCGACAGCCAAATCACACGATAGCAAGAAACGGCAGAACCAATCAATGAGCTTGTGGCAGCCTAAAGGGAAACCAGCTTGTATTTCAGCTGTGTCTCCATTTAATATAGTCTAACATCTCACTCAAGCGATCCAAACGTAATAGGTGGAGGTGAGACTAGTTTGTGAACGAAACGCTTCTCGAGTACAACAAAATCCTGGACATTTGTGAAATTCTGCCCGGACATGTTTTTTAAGTCTCAAAAAGAGGACATGTCCGGGTAAAAGAGGACGTCTTGTCACATTAGATTAGAATTAGTATGAAACTCATCACCTACAGGGCCTCGCTTGGCTCTGTGTTCAGAGGATCGAAGTTTGAATCCCAGTCATGCTGCTTGCCATCGACAGCGAGAGAGGCTATTCCCACTACTACCATGTACTGTCCGCTGGCTCAGGTGTCTGTTAGCTGATGTATCAGAGCTGGGGATCCTGCGCTTTCCTCCGAGCGGATTTTCTGACGATGTATCAGCAGCAGTTAGAAAAGAGGCGGAGCCTGACTTCACGTTCATCAGAGGAGGCCTGTGCTAGTCTTCACCCTCGTAGAGTCAGGCAGAGTCTTAGTGGATATCTACCATTACATTGGAGGGAAAATTGGGTTAAAATTGAATAATAAAAAAAGAATATCATCGCCTACCAGCGGTGTTAATAGTAATAGAATATATTGTGTATGAACATTTAATTTTCTAATTTACTCTATAGTTAATTATTTATTCTGTAGTTCTATGTTTTAGAAGGTGGAGTTGCTACATCTAATAAACAGTGCTGGCTAGATAATAATATTTATGTTAATAAATCTGTATTTACATCACAATTTATATAAATAACAATGCAAATCAATAACAATAATATAATCACATTATTGGGCTGGTTCAAACCATCGAATCAGTGTATCAGCATCTGCCTGCAGTGTTGGCTAGTAATGGGGTAAACTGTATATAACATGTTCACTGTGAGTAGGATTTACACTATAGTTAATAGTATAGTGGGGCTCGTGTATCTTAAGATGGTCCAACTAGTCCAAACATAATGAGATTAGATTACATCTAATCTGAAGTAATATGTTATTGATTGCAATACTGATTATACTATTATTTATATAATTTGTGATCTATACACACATTTGTTAGCAGTGTTAATTAGATATACTTTTGCTGGATGTGACCTTGTAAAGTGATCAGAAACAACATTATTAGATGTTTGTTTACATATAGTTTCCAACTTGCTGTGCAGGACTCATTAAAAGGCTGAATTTCAAGAGCTTAACCAGTGATAGTGTAACCAGATACCACCTAGTGGTCAGTAATGTGATGTACATGAAAGCCAAAATTTAACATGGAACAAAATCCTTGACGTACTGTTTATATATATGTATATGTATATATATATATATATATATATATATATATATATATATATATATATATATATATATATATATATATATATATATATACACATTTTATTTGTTTATCTGTTTATGTATATTGTGTATCTGTTATGTGATCATTATGCAAGAGTGGGTGGGTGTGTGGGTCATATTGGTTCTGATAGCTTTGGAAAGGATGAAGCATTTGCAGTGTCTCTGCACTTCAGTGGTTGTCCTTAAACTTATTTTTTAAATCTTAAGTCTGCCTGAATATATTCAAACAAATTGTGCAGTGTTTGTCAAAATTAAATATTTAATTTAACCAATTTCTATAATAAATGTTTAATTAATTAATATTAAATTTAATTAATTAAGTTCTGGTTGTATGTAGTGATGTTTAGAGTACTGAAGACTTTATTATTCAAATACTCATTGAATTTGTAAAGTAACATCCACGTCTCAATAGCAGCAATGTTGCAGTATCTGTGCAGTATAATTTTTTTTAAAGAGCCAGTGTGATTATTCTTTGCAATGGAGTCTCCACTAGGTGGCAGCAGAGGCTTCATTTTCCTTTAGTTCACCTGTGGCTGCTCTGCTTTCTACATCAGTGCTTACGCAAGAAGTAAATTTATAAGAAATTGCTCATCTTATTAATCATCTTATTTATCATCTTATTAATGATCTTATTCATCATCTTATTAATCATCTTATTAATAATATTATTAATCATCTTATTAATCATCTCATTAATCATCTTATTAATCATCTCATTAATCATTTTATTAATCATCTTATTAATCATCTTATTCCTCATCTCATTAATCATCTTATTAATTTTCTTATTAATTATCTTATTCATCATCTTATTAATCATCTTATTAATCATCTCATTAATCATCTTATTAATCATCTTATTAATGATCTTATTCATCAACGTGTTAATCATCTTATTAATCATCTCATTAATCATCTTATTCATCATCTTATTCATCATCTTATTCATCATCTTATTAATAATCTTATTAATCATCTCATTAATCATCTTATTAATCATCTTATCAATCATCTTATCAATCATCTTATTAATAATCTTATTAATCATCTCATTAATCATCTTATAAAGCATCTTATTTATTATCTTATTCATCATCTTATTAATTATCTTATTCATCATGTAAATCAAACTCAGTCAGTTTGTCAATATGACAGTATTGATTTTGTGATTATATTTTTTTTAAAAGTTAAATTCAGATGTAGAGAGTTTGTCCACATCTGATCACAGCTTTGTGTAATAATTAGTCATGGAGAGACGTCTGCGTCATGCAGCTCAACTAGGATTCAGGCAGATTTAAAAGTACAACCAGTGAAATCCAGAGACACTGGAAATGCTTCATCCTTTCCAAACCTTTCAGAACCAATCAGACCTCAGTGTGGCTTGATTGAAAACACACACACACACACACACACACACACACACACACACAAACACATATGAACATCTAAACGAATGTTAAATAAACAGAGAAACACGAGATCTTCCATATATTTTCCAAGCTGTTAAGTAAACATTCTCTGGATGAACCCTTCTTTCACCCAAATATATCCTCTACTTCACCACACACAGTCCTCTTCATCACCTCCTCTTCCTCACTCTGGTTCACTCTTTCCTCCCAGCCGTCTGTCTTTTTCCCCCCTTATTCTTGTTCTCCCTTCCCTCCTCCACCGTATGTCTCTAGTGAAATATGGACCAGGAAGATGAGTGAAAGCTTGGCTGTGGAGAACCACATGGGCTAAGCCCAGAATGTGGAAGGCCGGCGGGTAATAACAGGAGCCGTCTTGGAGTGGGCCCCGGATTTCAGCAGCGTTTTATTTTCTGCTGCTGAATGGTCGAAGAGGACAGCAGAGGGATGGAAAGTGTAGAATAACACCCGTTTGGCCATGTGTCTGCAGCAGATGACAGATTCTGTATTTCTTCCCGCCTGTTTGCTGGTGTATGGCACATTCCTCTGCTCTAAATAAGATTTCAAAAGGACTTTATTCTGTGAAAGCAATTTTATCAGCGAGCTTCTCACCAGGCCGTCAGAACAGAGCCCGGAGTTGGGTTCCAGCTAAAAGGACCCAACAGTACTGTATCTCCAAAGAGCTGTGATGAATGTCATCTCAGTGCTAAACTGCAGTGACTTTTTCTAGAGTCGAAGCATCAGCGGCTGAGCTTTGTTGAGTTTGTTTGTTGTCACAGGTGCAGCTTCTCCGTAAAGACAGCAGTGTTTGTGTTTAGTTTAAGGCTGTTGTCTCCCCCTCTCACTTTAGACTGTGTTACTGTGATGATGATGATCTTTAGAATGAGGTATAGATTATGCTTTATGCATAAATGGCCCACATGTCACATGCAGTGATGGTCCAGATGTGTGGGACCATCAGAACCAAAATATTTTTAGCCCTATAATTCACTCCTGGCATTTTTTTGCATATTTATTTTTATTTACATATACAGTGTCATTTAGCATATCAAAATAAATAAAAGCACACAAATAATTATAGTCATTGTTATATATATATGGGTGACACGGTGACTTAGCGGTTAGCACGTTCGCCTCTCAGCGCTGAGGTCTTGGGTTCGAGTCCACATCTGAGCGGAGTTTCCATGTTCTCCACGTGTCTGCATGGGTTTCCTCCGGGGACTCCGATTTCCTCCCACAGTCCAAAAACATGGAGATCAGGTGAATTGGCTACTCTAAAAATTGTGTGTGTGTGTATGAATGTGTATGTCTGTGTATGTATGTATGAATGGCATTCTGTCCTGGGTGATGCCTCTAGTGCTGGATGCAGTCCTCCAGGTGGACGGTCGCTTCCAGTTGAGTACGCTGTGCGCGACTGGCTGCCACTTCTAACCGGAGTGTGTGTACTGTATATGAAGTGTGTTGATTGTAAAGCGTCCTTGGCTGTCTAGAAAGGCGCTATATAAGTATAATGTGTATGGATATGTGTGTGTCTGTGTGTGTGTGTGTGTGTGTGTGTGTAAATTTGTGTGTGATATATATATATATATATATATATACAGTGGTACCTTGAGATACGAGTTTAATTTGTTCTGTAACAGAGCTCATAAGTCAGTCAACTCGTATATCAAACAAATTTCTCCCATTTTAAATAACTGAAATAAATTTAATCCATTCCAGCCCTGTGAAACATCCCAAAACCATCCTAAATTATGGACAAAAAGACATGTTTTGAATTAAGAAACACACATATATACTTTACCAATGCATAACAAAATATTTCAATTTCAGATTTCAATAAATATTAGTGTGAAATAATTTTATATATATATATATATATATATATATATATATATATATATATATATATATATATATATACTGTTTAAAATTATGTAACACAAAATATTATTACAGTTACTGCTTTCAATAACACCAGCCATTATTTTGTTTTGGACATTTTGGACATATTTCGGACATGGCTTTAGAGGTCTTAATGTCATGTAAATAAAATGTATTATTAAATAAAATAATGACCTCTATGCATTATAAACATGATTACCATTCTGCTGATGTAACTAAGAAGCCTGATGTGGCTGCCCTGTGAGTATTTGGCCACTCTCTCTATAATGTGGACAGATTCTACTACCTCTGTGACCTCCCCCTGCCAAAGCAGTGCGGAGCATCAGCACCCCGCCGGGTCCTGGCCTGTTTATCTCTTCCGAAGCGGCCATGATTAATGAGGCCCTGAACACATCCTCTTTCCCCTGAACCAGCTGAGTAAACAGTGCGCGTTATTCCAGCCCGACCCGCTTTGGGAGCTCAGCTACAGGTAGCCAAAAAAGCCCCACCGTGCCCCCTACACCTCCCCCAAACCTCCCCTTTCTCTCTCCTGGGAAAACCCTCTCACGCACAGGGCAACAGTAGAGGGCGACAGGGGGGTCAAAGAGAGAGTGCATACTGCAAAACATTCCAAAAATTCTGAACCTGATCACAGTACTCATCATGTTTTTGTGAAGTTTAGGGGTGTTTTCTTTTTTTGTGACATCAGACAAGGCAAAGCCATATGCCAATGTATATTTTTCAGCCTTTAAACAGGAAACACTTTTTTTTTAAATAAATTTTGTGGCCAATTTTTTATCCCCTTCCCAATATAGTAGTAGCCAATTAGCCCATCCCGTTCGTTAGGACTCTCCCCATCACTTTGCACTGTCCTTGACTCTAGGAGGGTGAAGACATGAACATGCCTCCTCCGTTGCATTGCCACCGCCTCTTTTTGAACTACCGCTGATACACCGTCACTGGGGAGCCAACGCACTCGGAGGAAAGCGCAGGATTCCCAGCTCTGAATGGACCAATCAGTAGACGCCTGAGCCAGCGGACATTGCAGTGTGATTCGAACTCTCGATCCTCTGATCATAGTGTCAGCGTCTTAGCCTGCGGAGCCACTCGCGGCCCAGGAAACAGTTTTTTAAATTTAAGTAATTAAAGTAATATTTACGTTTTAATTGATTTTGTGGGATTAGATTAGATTAGATTAAAGATAAGATGGATCTGAAAGTGGGATTTTGTGTTTTGTAATCCAGAAAATTAAAAGCTTGTGAGTTAAATAGTGATGATTTGTTTTAGTGCAGCTTCAGTACTGAGGAGCTGAGAAATGACGTATGAAAGGAGCAGAGTAACATCGTTTTAAATTCACAGTTAATGATGTATTTATAAGATGAGAGCTGATTGGTTCCCTGAATGCGTTTTCATGAAGGCAGGAGTAGCTGTTTGGGGTCTCGCGCTGTATTTGTTTTAGAGGACGCGGGTGTCAGAAGTTATGCTCTTGGCCTGGCAGGGGGTTTTCCACAGTGACACTATTAGACTTACGGCAACCCTTCCCTTTACTTCTCTCAAGAACTGTGACAGGGTTTTATGTTCAGCCAGTTCTCTCTCATTTGGACCATTTGTCCAGAGAAATTTCCTGCTTCATCTTGTTTGTTTTTCTGCTTTTGTTGTTGCCCTCACACCTCACAAATTGAAGCTGGTTGACTCAGTTTCACTAGCACCCAAAAGGGAGATGCCTGCAGAGCCATACGTCATCCCTTTCCCATCATGGTCAATTGCACTCATCAGCCAAGTACAGCATTTTAGGATGATTATTCAGTAAGAGGAAGAACTGGGAGGCATTTTCAACATACATAATATATATACACACAGTGGGGAACGTTAGTATTTGATACACTGCCAATTTGGCAAGTTATCCCACCTACAAAGAATGGAGAGGTCTGTCATTTTTAGTGTATGTACACTTCAACTGTGAGAATCTAAAAAATATAATCCAGAAAATCAAATTGTATGATTTTTAAATCATTAATTTGCATTTTATTGCATGAAATAAGTATTTGATCACCAACCAGCGAGAATTCTGTCTCTCACAGTCCTGTTAATTCTGCAAGAAGCCTCCTGTTCTGCACTCATTACCTGTGTTAATTGCACCTGTTTGAACTCATTACCTGCATAAAAGACACCTGTCCACACTCTCAATCAGTCAAACCCCAACATGGCCAAGACCCAAGTCAATCAATCAATCAAATTTTATTTATAAAGCGCTTTTTACAACTGATGTCGCAAAGCAGCTTTACAGGGTTAGTAATAACAGACATCAAATCATTAATCC
>BRDA01046625.1:0-11618 GCA_036984385.1 Crenuchus spilurus
CATGAAATTTTGAAACATCATATTTTTCCCTTAAAATGATACATTCTCTCAGTTTAAACTTTTGATCTGTGATTTGTGTTCTATTCTGAATAAAACATTAGATGTTGGCACCTTCACATCATTACATTCAGTTTTTATTCACAATTTGTTCAGTGTCCCAACTTTTTTGGATTCCGGTTTGTATTATTGCAAGTGGAATTAGAGGAAATATGATTTTTTGTCATTATATAACACATCTGATCTTCTCAAGGCTGTGTGGACATCTTTTCAAATCAGATCTGAGTCACTTTCATATGCAGAGGTGTCAAGTAAAGTACAAATACTTTGTTACTATACTTAAGTAGAAATGTTGGTTATCTGTACTTTACTGGAGTCATTATTTTCGGACGACTTTTTACTTCTACTTACTTACATTTTAATGCAATTATCGGTACTTTCTACTCCTTACATTTTAAAAACAGCCTCGTTATTTCTACGTATTTCATTTCGGTTTGTCATCATTTGAAAAACATCCTATCCAGATAAACTGGCCATCCAGGAAGAGTGAATTTGATTGTTTGGATGATAAGTATAAACACATTCTGATACACTATTGGTAAGCGATCCATCACACCTGCACAGCACATCTCTCATCACTCTCCAGTAAGCTCAGTACTACACATATATGGTCCACTAATATCTTTTAAATGACTCAAATGTTTTCATGTTCAAGGGGCATATATGCAGCTGAAACAGGTTGCCAATACATCCCAAAAATTCAACATTACCATTTTACTATAAAATTATAGTCATTACGGCTTTTAGAAAAACTGTATTTTGGTGGTGGGGGTGGGGTAGTGCACTATATGCCCCTGTGGCACAGCCTAAGTTTTGGCTTTTGTTTTCCTTACATTACTTTTACTTTTATACTTTAAGTAGTTTTGAAACCAGAACTTTTGTACTTTTACTTGAGTAAAAAGCTTAAGTTGATACTTCAGCTTCAATAAAAGTCTTTTTAAACCCTAGTATCTATACTTCTACCTGAGTCATGAATGTGAATACCTTTTACACCTTTTTTCATATGTGGTCCAAGATCAGATAGTAGGCAGGCGACATGTATGTGACTGATCAGATCAGATTTCATGTATCTTTGCCTGTAAGTACTAAGGCACTGCTGGCTACTCTCCTGTTAACCCACATAGCAGCCAAAATAGCAAAAGTAAACAGACGGCTTTTTTCAACTTCTTTACCTGATCATGTACAGTTCACCAGCTGTTTACTGGCCTCCTGACTTTTGCTAGTTTTAATACAATCAGTCAACTCGCAAGTTGATACTAGCTCAAAATCTAAAGTGTCAGATATTTGAAAATGTTTTAAAAAGTAAATACAAAAAAAGTCAGTAAATCTTATTTTGCTATTCTTTGTCTTCTCTATTTAACACATATCTCTATATCCTGCCATCTCAGAGGGTTTCCCCCTGACTGCACTTTCAAAATAGACAAATTTGGTGGAAATATAAAAGTGAAACTGGCAACCCTGTACAAGTTATGTTGTTGATGTAGGCGACATGTGTAAACATGTTGTGCACTTGTGTGTTCTTTCAGAAACATACTCGTTCATATTTCAGATATAGGTCACTTACATGTAGAGCTGGGCGATATGGCCAAAAATGTTATCACGATAAATTTTTCTATATTGATCAATCTCGATAATTATCACTATATTAAATTTTCTTACACTGTCATAGTTTTAAACATCTTTCTAAAAACATCAAACTAAATACATGAAATGTTACTGTTTAAAATATTAAAATGTTTATTGCGAGAACATAATATTGTAGCGTCCGGCTGGACGCGTTAAAAGGATGGACGAGAAAGACGTTTACAGTCGTCGCTTTATTGTTGAAACTTACAATGATTGCTGTCAGCCGCAGCCGCTCCAAAATAACAACAGGCTAGAGAGCCAAGCTAATATGCTAATGCTAGCACTTCAGCTCACACACACAGCGAGCCCCCATCCTTCTTCTCACACAAACAGAAGAGCACACAGTGACCTCGCGCTCTCTCGCCCGGCCAATCACACGCCTGTCTAAACACAACACTGCATTTTGGCGGTACTGGTGAGGAGGAGCTAACAAGCAACAGTATTACATGTTAGAACTCACTGTCAAGCTGCTTAGACGTAAAATGGAAATGAACGTTAATGTTTATAGAATTCTATTGTCCCGGCTTATCATCATCATCATCGAGGGAAAACTTATCGTGAAAAAAAAATCGATATCGTTTTATCGCCCAGCACTACTTACATGTATGAAGGTGAACTGTGACAATAGCCAAATCCAATCTGAGCAATGATATTCTTCATAATATCGAGAGTATTTATAACATCATCTGGATTCAAATAACCATGCAAGGGGAAATATTTGATGATGAGAGCAAAAACAGTGATGAAACTTTAGATTTCGAAGCTGAACTGATGCAGTATTTTCGTTGCTTGAGTGAGCTGAGCCTTGCTAAAATGCAATGCTATGCTGTAGCTCTTCCCCCATAGCTAAGGACTCTTTCGTGGGGTAATCCAGTAGTTTCCCTTGAACAGTGTTTCTGAGCACTGACTGCAGCAAAGCACACTGGGCTGCAAAAACGTTATATGAATAAAACTGAGAAAACATGCTTGCAGAGTTCAAGACTGCACTCATCATGCTCATATTTTGTTTAAAAACTGATGTGGCGAGAAAAAAAAAGAAAAAAAAAAACATGAGATATGCTGTCAGTGAAATTGTGGACAATTTGGTAGAGCCCTATAAATTATTTTCAGTCATTACTCAATGTACCAAATGTCTTTCCTCCTCTTCAGTCCACTGTAGTCATATTTACTGATGCCTTTTTATGAATTGCTGCACTATTGATTTTTGCAGCACTGACTGATACTTGTCCAAAACTGCATCCTAGAGATATTACATATAAGAAAGTGAAAAAAGCTTCAGGTATCATAATTTTATACCATCTCACCCACCCCAAACTGGATTCTTATGGGTCAGCATTATTCACTAGAAGCACACAAACTAGCCAATCACTGACGGGCTTCCTGCCTGCTCACTTAACCTCTAGTAACTGAAGAAGAGAAGTTCATTTGCTCACCTCACTGTGTTGACTGTCTCACACACTGGGGCATTCCCGCATCAGATCTCCTCACTGCACACACACTGTTCTGTAACACACAAACACACAAGACATAAATGGCAGGCTTACGCTACACACACATTTACAGGTCAAAATAATGCAAATTGGATCATCAACAAGAAGGTCAATGCAGGGGAGGTAGAGAAGAAGAGAGAAAATGTAGTGTATCTACCCCTTTAAGAAAAAAGGCCAAAAGAAGTTAGCTTTGGCCAGGGGTGGAGACTTAAAAGTGAGTTTCCCCCCCCATTACAAGCCCCTCCCACAGCTCGGAGTTTGAAAACCGCAAAATTACCACACATTCCTCAGCACTATCTTAGGTCTCTCTCTTTCTCGCTCTCTCTCTCTCTCTTTTATTTGGTCATCAAATAACACAACCCAACATATATGTGGGAAAAAAACTCTGGTAAGGAACTGTAGGGCAGTTTATATTACATGAGTTGTTTGTAATTTAGGCAGTCAGTCAGTAAGAAGAGAAAGAGTTTGAGCCATCAAATAAACTGACTGCATTCCAAAAGTTAATACAGACCCAGGAGAGCCAACTGAGTACACACACACACACACACACACACACCTCTTCATTCTGTCTGCTTTCACCACAGCTGCCAGGGCCAAGGGGACCTTGTGTGAACGAGAGAGAGAGAGACTGAGAGAGAGAGAGAGAGAGAGAGAGAGAGAGAGAGAGCAGGCAGTGCTGATGCAGGATTAAGTTTCTGTACTGTGAATGGTGAAAGCACAGCTCAGAACACTGTTCCTATTCCTGCAACACTTCTAGCACCAAGACAACACAACCCACCAAACCACCTGCCTGTGTCCATAACCTGTACACCTCTACTGCATCTCAACCCACACTGTGCATGCATTATGGTCCCACCACTACATCAACTAGACCAGGGGTCTGCAACCCGCAGCTCCGGAGCCGCATGCGGCTCTTTCATCCTTATGCTGTGGCTCCCATGCCATTTTTACCGTCCAAAAACAATGTTATTGATATTTTCCATAAGTTATTATTAGTATATCTTTAATAGTAACTAGTATTTAGTAATCAAATATAAATAATAATATGTAAGTAATGTATTAATATTTATTAATAATAATAATTCAAGCACCAAATCGAAATGTTCAAAATGTGTTCATTACATAAATAAAATTTATTTTTCTCTGTAACACTTCATGGATTTCATAAAAATGCACGATAGTTGTTCATACAAAGTGTAGAGGTTTTAAAAAAAAAAAAAAAAAAACAAAAAACAAAAAGGATATACAGTGTTATTTTCATTTTAGATGTCAAAAAGTATTTGTGGCTCTCAGTGTTTTCTTTTCCGTGGAAACCGGGTCCTAATGGCTATTTGAGTGTTAAAGGTTGCCGACCCCTGAATTACACAATATCAGCCAATATTCTGATTTTATCCACTTTGGTAAGAATTACACTGCAAGACAAAAATAATCAGCACAAATGATACTGACGGATATAAATAGGTCAAGACCCACATTAGCTCCCAATACAAAAATGCTAATAGATATATGCCCACAGTACAAAACAATACATAAATAAAACAGTGATAATAAGGTCTGGGATTCTCACAGACGACGTTTTGGATGTTGGAGAAAAATACGCAAGCATGCAGAACTGAGCCACTTTGAAAAGTATCAGATAGTTATGGAGTTGGTGCATCTCTGAAGAAGCAAGGCTGGACGGGTGATCCCGGTCAATAATGCACACTAACAATGATGGTGACTTTCCACAGGGTTCTTGCAGGTTTCATCGAGTTAAATTTAAGATTTTATTATGACCTTTTAAGACCATTCTCAGTGAAATGTAAGACCAACATGACAAATTGACAGAAACATTCTAATGATTCCAGATATTCTCAAAACATTTTATTTTTATTAATTCAGTTACAGAAAAGGATTAATTTCATTCAATATTAGAACAGATAATCAAAATAGTTACATTCTCAACACAAGTAACCTTATCAACACAACACTAGCATGTCTAAATACACCCTCACCCTACACATGTCAGTTCTTTTTATTACTGATCTCAGTTTCAAGGGTTTTGAGCTGTGTAAGCTAGTCTTTGGATGCCCTTCTCAGGGCATTTTACTTCCTTCTTTTGGTCATTCTCAATTAGCAAGAGCGAGAGGTTTAGCGCGCAGGAGAGATTTTTATACAATATTGTGTTCACGTGCATGCAAAAATCTTCTTGCTTGCTCAGCACATCCAATACAATGCGCTCAGAATTGTAGCACATCCAATAACACCAGGAAAATTCGCTAGTCGCTTTTTTGGGGAAAAAAAAAAAAAAGTTTGAAAACTCGCTAAATATAGCAACAAAAGTTGCCAACAGTGTATTCATGGGTGTTATCATGGGATTTGTAGTTTAATGACAATGGCCCACACCGCTAGCCCCCCCCCCAGAAACACAAAAAACAGAACTACATTTACACTGATGCATTTAGTCGACGTTAGCACAAGTTAGCCAAACTAACTTCCAATTAGACTACGTTTCTCTTTAATTAAAAGTAAAAATTTAAGACTTTAATAAATTTTATTTAAGACCTTGGCTGGACTTCTGAAAGTTTTAAGGCCTGAAATGTAAAGTTATGCATTTTAGACTTTTTAAGTTTTTTTTGTTAAGATGCCGCGGGAACCCTGTTTCAAATTCTCCAGTTCGCCATCTGAACTGTTTTTTGAAGATCAGGTCCGAACTTCAACAGCTCCACATCACAACTTACAGGACTTGTAATGATCTACTGCTATCATCTTAATGGTAGATACCACAGGACAACTTCAGAGGTCTTGCAGAGTTTTGAGGGCCTCAGTTTGATTGTTTTTATTTTTTTAAATATACAGTTTTGGATTTGTTGTATTTTGAAAGAAATGTCTGGGCTATTCAGGTGACTATTAATGTGCTTTTGGCGCCAAATCTAGCCTCGCAGTACCAGGTTTAAACTGAAGAAGCTAAACTTGGACTATATTTTGGGTAAGTGAAAAATTATGTACATATAATGTATCTTTGAAATAGGCCTACAGCACCATTCAAAAAAATTGCTGTTGTTCACACATTTACTCAAAAAGGTAAACTTATTTTTGTTTTCTGGTTTAGTCTTGATCAGTATGGCTTACAACTCAAAAATCAGAATCCACAAAAATCTCAAATAAGTTACAACATGTTTTTACAACACTATTACTATTCAGCATTAAAAAAGGCTTGAAATGTCACTTTACATGAAATGAATACAACATATATGACCGTTTACTTTAAAATTATTATTAAATAATGCACACAATGAACCTTTTCGTGGTATTCAAATTTTTGGAGATGGACTAGTAAAAGTTAAACGGTTAGGTCATGCAGGCTTATGAGAAAACGACAAGCATTCAGTACATTTCTGTCTCTGTGTGAGCAGGTCTCAACAAGATTACCTCCACACCTGTTGCACAACACACACACACACACACACAAAACACCTTCATACAATACTTACATTCACACACATAAGCTGAAGATTTTGCTACTGCCTTTAAAGAGAAATGCACATACACACAAACAGTATTGGTATTACTATGCTTGTGGGGACATTTAATTGACTCCTGTAATACTGGAGCTCAATAATCTTACCCCTACACCTAAACCTAAACCTAATCTTAACCACAGTAACCAAAAGTCAGCCTTTCTGAACTTGTTTTTTTTTCCACATTCTTTCAAAATCTTGAAAGACCATGAATGACCACACTTCTACAGACTGTACCTCAATTCGTTATGAATGAGAACCCCACCAAGAGACAAATACCTACACCACACACATGTGCACCTTCCAGTAAGATCAAAGACTTCTGCTGGTGACGTTAACGGGGTCCCACACAGATTTCCATCCAAGTGCCATTTCAAAGTGATGACCTCAAAAACTCCACCACCCACAGCACATAGATTCTCTCTATCTTCTCTCTTTCTCCCTCTCTATATCACCATCACACACACACACACACACACACCTTTGCATCTGTCTCCCAGTTACAGTTTCACTCACACAGTCTCTCAATTGCATCTCTCTCTGAATGCTTTTCACTCATTCTCTCAGTAGTCTTTCATCCTTCACTCTGTTCTCTTTTTCCCCATCTCTCTCTTTCACTCTCACCACAATCAGGAGCAGGGCAGTAATTAGTCATTAACTAACACACAAGTCACAAACACACACACCTACACACCCACACACACCATGCTTTGTTCCTCACTGCAGCCTTCATCACTCATTAACTCTTGGAGGAAACAGATTGTGTCTCACTCTCAACAGCTTATCGACCGCTGGACACTTTTTCTGCAACGTCGTTTAGCCGCATCACGAGGTGTCACACTTCGCTCCAGATGGGAATGGGCCTGGGTGGCCAAGCCAAGTTGGAAACAGTCCACGGCTCATGAGCTCCTGGGCAGATGGAAGGATCCGTGCTCTGTCCATCATTAGACGCTTTCTCTGCTGCTGATGCGAGGTTGTTCAAATCACTGGCACAAATCCCATTCAACTGAATAAGGAACTTGTTGAGCTTACATACCCAGCAAGACAGAAGTCCAGGGAGCTTTCAGATTAGTCTATTCATCCGATGTCTTTCTTTAATATAAACTATACAATCAAAAATCTATAACCAGCAGTGTGAGCTTTCACACTGGAAAAAACAAAACATTCAATGGATATTAGCAAGGCGGCTTAAATGATGTACAGTGCTGTGAAAAAGTGTTTTGCCCCTTTCAGATTTCTTTTGTTTTTACACGTCACACTTAAATGTTTCAGATTATCAAACATGTTGAGTATCAGACAATGACAACCTGAGAAAATACAAATTGAAAAAAAGTTTTTTAATGATTATTTCATTTATTAATAATATATAAGGCCCTATATGAAAAAGCAATTGCCCCCTAAACCTGGCTGTGCCACCCTTGGAGGCAACAACTGCAATTAAGCATTTGTGATAACTGGCAACGAGTCTTTCACATCTCTGTAGAGGAATTTTGGGCCACTCTTCTTTGCAGATTTTATCTTATTTTTTTAAGTCAGCCACATTGCGGGATTTTCGAGCATGTACAGACTGTTTAAGGTCATGCCACAGCATATCAGTCACATTTATGTCCAGACTTTGACTTGGCCACTCCAAAACTTTTTTTTTTAGTTATACAGAAGTGGACATGCTGGTGTGTTTTGAATCATTGTCCTGCTACAGAACCCAAATATGCTTTAGCTTAAGCCTCTGGAGTCGGCTCTCCCGCCGGCAGCAAATGAACAAAATTCTGTATAAACACTTATATAACAGAATTTATACTAGAAACAAAACTAAACATACCCCGGAAACCTTAGAGTCTACTTTACAGATATATTTAGCTTAAATTGAAATGTATTTTTAGATTCTTGTGACCTCTCACCTGTATTGAACCTGAACAATAGACCTCTCCCTGAGTGTTTCACACCTATGTAATAAATACTCAGTGCCGGGTTAAGTGAGTGAAAACGGTGTCAACTCACATATATTAAGCTTTAGAAATCACATACAATTTCTAAAAACTGTAATAAGCAGTGTGTATCCAACACCTCTTTTTATTCAGTTCTGAGCTCAAAAGTCTTGACTAGAAATCTTTAGAGTGTTTTTCACAATATATCAGCACATCTGAAAACAGGTTTTTTGAAAGTCTAAGTTTAGAGCAGATTTAATCAAAATATAGATTTATGACTGTCTTACTGTTTTGACACTGTTGTTGCTGAGTTTGTGCTGAACAAAAGCCTGTATAACAGTTTTGAAATAATAATTTTAGATGGGTGTCATGTCTAAAAAAGTCAAGGCATGTCAGGCTACATCAGAGTATCTGAAACACCCTCAAACTCCAGGGGTCACAAAGATCACAATCTGATGGCCGGACATTCTCATATTTTAATATTTTTGACTTTTCTAATTAGGTCCTAATGATCCGTCAAAAAGAGGGAGATTTTCTGGGTAATTAGCCAAACCTCCCTGGCAGTGAACATCAGTGAGGGGCTGCGGTGGGTTGGGTTGCATAGCATGAAAAAGAACTTGATTCCAGTAGCCATAACTTGTATTTTGTACAGATAATTGGGTGAAATTTATCCCTATATTTTCAAAGCTTGGTGGTATGAGCCTAAAAAAAACTAGACGGTGAGCTTTAGTGTCTTTTTGAAAAATAAACGAAACCGAGGAACGTCTCTTCATGCAAAACAATGAAGTTCGTCGCCATATTTGTAAAAAAAAAAAGAAATTTTCAGCTAGCAAACATGAGTTATTCACTGAACTATATGCTCTCCAAAACAATACATGCTCCACCCAGACAAAGAAAATAGTGAGGTTGGCATAATCGTGGCTTTATACTAGTGCCCATTTATAGTACTAGTAAATATGTAAAGTGCATGACAATAGTGCCCCTTGAACAAACTTCAGACTGCAAAATGCGTAAAGAATGAATTCAAACTAGTGCTGGGCGATAAAACAATATCGATTTGTTTCACGATATTTTTTCCCTCGATGAAAATAAGCCGGGACAACAGAATTCAATAAGCATTAACATTCGTTTCCATTTCACGTCTAAGCAGCTTGACAGTGAGTTCAGAAGTCTAATACTGCTGCTTGTTAGCTTCTCCTCACCAGCACTGGTGTTTAAGACAAGCGTGTGATTGGGGGAGAGCGTAGTGGGGCTGGGCGAGAGAGCGCGAGGTTGCTGTGAGAAGGAGAACAAGGGGGCTGGCTGTGTGAGTGTTCAGCCCGCGTGCTAGCATTAGCCTGTTAGCATGTTGGCTCTCTAGCCTGTTGATATTTTGGAGTGGCTGCGGCTGACAGCAATCACCAAATTTCAACAATAAAGCGACGACTTTCTCTTGAAATGTTATTGCAATAAAAATTTAAATATTTTAAATAGTAACATTTCATGTACTTAGTCTGATGTTTTTAGATAGATGTTGTTTAAAATTATGACAGTGTTAGAAAATTTAATATCGTGATAATTATCGAGATTGATCAATATAGAAAAATGTATCGTGATAAAATTTTTGGCCATATCGCCCAGCTCTAATTCAAAGTGCACGTGATGTACTTTAAAATAAAATACACCAGTGTGGAGGAGTTATTCGTTACAGTTTTATCACTCACATGAACCACAGGGGTACATAAACTATAAAAAACACAGAGAAGTCAAACTATTGGAACCTCCAGCAGAGACATTTACTCTACCACAATCTAATGGCTTATTAATAACTCATAATCACCCAATGTTTTATCAGTCAAAGAGAAGAAAACATTACACATACATGTTTAACATCTTCTCGCAGGCTGCTTAACATTAAATTATTGTATTTTTACATTAAATCTTTCTCAGTTCTCATTCCCAAAACAGCAATCACCACTGATATCCACTGATAAGCCTGTCACAAACATGAAACTGTGGCTGATAATTATGTGCCAAACAAATAATTCAGTAACAGTTTAATTGCTATTAAACTACAAGTCTATAGCAGATAAACGGCTGAACTGCTATCTTGCTTTCTAGTTGTCAATACTTGGAAGCTCTCAACTGACAACAGAAACAGCTCCAAAGCCAAAAAAGAGGAATTACTCACCACTGAGGTCTATATATGTCATAGCAACACACACTCAATTTAAACACTCTAATTTATATTGATTTACCTCTACCTAAACACTAAAACACCTCTTACCCCATGCTCTGCTTTACGTAACAGATCTGTGAAATCTAAAAACCGTGATCACCTTGAATTAGCACAAATAACTGTGATCAGGTTGTGCCATAACTGTGATAACGAGAGATGTATAGTATGTCAAACAATACATAATAGCCCAGCTTTAAGCTGTAGTTGTACATGAGAGATTTTTTTTTAACTAGAACCTTTATTTAATCTTTCATAGACATATACCTACTAATCTCTTTCAAAAGTTCAATAACCACCACCACCCCTCACATACCCTCAGCTCTCAGGGCTGGTAAAGACCAAGTCCCCTCATACACTACATAGAACATCCTTAGAGCACCATTCCATTTCAGAAACCTCAACACTGTTCATGGCTCTGTGAAATGAGAGAGAGAGATACAGAGAGAGAGAGAGAGAGAGAGAGAGATACAGAGAGAGAGAGAGAGACAGAGAGATACAGAGATACAGAGAGAGAGAGAGAGATACAGAGAGAGAGATACAGAGATACATACAGAGAGAGAGAGATACATACAGAGAGAGAGAGAGATACATACAGAGAGATACAGAGAGATACATACAGAGATACAGAGAGATACATACAGAGATACAGAGAGAGATACAGAGATACATACAGAGAGAGATACAGAGATACATACAGAGAGAGATACAGAGATACATACAGAGAGAGATACAGAGATACATACAGAGAGAGAGAGAGAGATACATACAGAGAGAGAGAGAGAGATACATACAGAGAGAGAGA
>BRDA01046629.1:0-19073 GCA_036984385.1 Crenuchus spilurus
TTGACTCAGTTAAGTTGTAAAGACTTGACATGTTAAGTTTAAGTTGTATAAACTTAACATGTCAAGTCCTTACAACTTAACTGAGTCAAAGCAAAGATAACTTGACTGAGTTAAGTTGAGTCAACAATCATTTTTTTACAGTGTATGAGTACTTACCATGAATTTCTTATTTAGTGTAAAAACTTACAATGACATCCCTCTTACAACTTAAATGACATGAAAATAGTTTAGTATAAGAACGTTATAAAAAGAAAGTGATTTAAGCTCAAATGTGAGCCACATGTGTACCAATCAATCAGGCTGTGGGTGGGATGTTGGAACAGACAAATTCTTTTATTGGCATGGGAGTTAGGTTACATTTTATAAAATTGGGAAAATGCACATATACAGTACTGTGAAAAAGTCTCAGGTGCCTAAACCAGTAATTTAAAACCACTTATCTGGGCAGTTAAGAGTGATTTTACTACATCATTGGAATAAATGCAGATAAATACTAAGAAGAATTTCTTGTTTTGAATAAAGGTGGTGACATTTTGAGAGCATGCTTGAACAAAGTTTGGCTCCAGACGTTCTCTTCTTCCTCAGGCATCACTCGGATTTGTTAAACTGATCAGCAGCTCAGTTGATTTAAACAAAAAACAAATTAACCTACAAATAACATTGGACTGCCATGAGCAGGGGTTTAGAAATGCTTAAAGCTAAATGTTTATTTACTGGTGTCAGTATCAGCAGATTGGCTATGAATGTAAAAATACTGCATATTAGATATCAGCCCAAAATTCCCAGGTAATGCGTCAATGCTCACAACTTTAACCGCAGCAGCAAACCTCTAAATTACTTCCACTGGCTCTGTCCACTCATACATATCACGGCTGTCCGCCACCTCCTCTGAGACGTCCACTACAGTGGTACAACCTCCCGAGCCAAGTAATGCACTGCAACTGACCCAACCATTACCTCTGGGCGTAATGCACAGGGCCGTATTCTCCGCCACGTCTTGGTGCAGTGGATTCTCTGCAGTCCATTAGAGGAACTACTGAAGATGTCCTCAAGGACAGCAGGTCCACATAATCATTAACCTCTGATGCTAATGCCCCCATGCTGTGCCTTCTCTTTGACGGAGTATAGCGGCTGCTCTCCACAGTAAGAAGGTCAAAGCAGTGCGAGAGAACAGGACAAGGACACCACGGGGCGCCTGTAACTGACACCTCCGAGCTATAATGACTACATCAGTATGCCACCTCGGCCTGGCTGGGATCATATGTATGTATAGAGTCTCTGTGTCCACCGCTCTCAGTGGATCATATCTGTACCCCTCTGGAGCTTGTCTGCAGTATAATCTTCATAATTTGACATATTAAAGATGTCTTCGAGACCTAATACACGATTCTGGCTTTGGGTTACAGGCCGAGAAGCTTCTTCCAGGAATCGTGTTCGAAGATGCAAAGAAAAGTTCTCCATCAGTATTAAAAGATGTTAAAACTGGTGTTTTCAATCATGATTTAACCTTAAGAATCATTATTCCTACACTTATAGCAAAATTGCTTCCACGTGTTATGTAGAACCACTTTCAAAACGTTTCTTTGTGGAACCATATACAACATATCATCTCTATCTATATATCTAAATAAACACAGAACTCTTAGAGACCCATTTGTTTAATAGTGTAGTTCATTGAAATAACCAAAGTTTTATAAAAGGTTCAAATCCTAAACTTTAATCCACAGTAATCCATTTTTTACGATAATTCAAATTTTCTTGATCAGCAGAAAGATTTTCATGATGTCAATTTTTTAAATACAGACTAGAACTTTAAGGGATCTTTCCACACTAGTGTTGAGCTCTTCCCTCATAATTCACTCAGAGTCAGCCATCAGCTGTTATTACCTGCAGCTGATGACTGGCTTATGTAAAGACTTTGTCCATTCTGTGAATTATTGACTTAGCTTGTGGAGGTCAGACTCTGCTGGTAACAAGTGCAAGTTTTCAGCCCTGACTGTTGAAACAACTTCTAAAGTGTAGTCTCTGGATCTTCTAGGGTTCTAGACTTTCCTGAGTTTTGCTGCCTCATGTGTATGTGTGTTGGTCATGAAGAGTACAACCATAAACCTGTAACTCCAGGCAGGTTCCCCATAAGGCTATGTGGCATTCACATTTCCACCATTGGTGGTGTTGTACCTACTAGATGGTGCATGATCTCTCTCCTTGGCACATTCAAATAATTAGTATGTTTAAGTGGTGTGCACATTTCTCAATGCCCAATCTTTATGGCATTGCACCTGGCACACTCAAGCCGAGTTGTTTGGTGAGGTTCACCAGGAAGTTGGTTGTTCTCAGCTGGATGAACTCTTGTTTATAATGTTTTTACATATTCCACAGCCTCGGTGGCACAGACAGTAGACGTTTCTACGCTTTCCATTCCCTGCAGCACCAGCTGAAATCCCAGTTGACATGCCTCTGTTTATTAGTTTTTCCCCTGGTCTGCTGCCCTACTATCTGCATTTGAGCCCGACCTGCTACCTTGTGCCAGGGGGTATTATCTAAAATGTGTTCACAATCCAGGGAGAGTCCCACCATCCCCTGCATATGGCTGCCCCATTACAGAAACCATGTAGACCAAATGTATATAATTTAATTTAAATATTAATGTAATGCAAATTGAATATTTAGCACTTTACTGACAGGTCTGTTATGTAAATGAGGGCTGTCTGGACACATATTAAGCCTAGACGTAGGCTACAAAGAATTTTTCAATAATGAATTCCTACAGGCAGTGTCATTTCATTCAAGACTTGGCTCTGGGGAGAAAATGGCATTCCTCGAAACTGAAGTGCAAGCAAAACGAAACGAGAAAAGAGCCAGGAGACTCTTCAGCGGCGGAGACTGCGAGGCACTCCATTCAGTCCCGCAGATCCTCTGAGAGCGTGCGGTTTGGGGGACACTATCAATAAATCAGGCACAGCGGCAGTTTGAGGAGGAGTGACAGAGTGTCAGTCTCAAAGGAGCAGAGTGCAGATTAATAGCGAACCAAAACCCAGGTCAAGGTCAACCAGGCAATAATACAAAAAAAACAACCCACAACCAACACAAGACAGCGGATGGAGCTCTCACTGAAAGACACCCCATCTAATTGCCTTGTGTCCTTTGTTCATTTTCTCAACTCTTTCTTTTGAGTGAAGTTGGCGACAATTATCCCAGAGAACAAAGCCCTCGAAAATGCCAAAGGAGAAACAGCACAAATCATTTGGCTCAGTCTTGAGAAACACACATCTTGTAGCAGAACATCACACTGATGGTGACACGGACATGCTTTGTAGTCCAAATTCATCATTATCATAACTCCAGAGTTAACAACGTTGTTTAGCTGTGGAATTGATCCAAATTGACCCGTGGTGTTGTAGAAAGTCTAAACTTTTCAGTACTCAAAGTTGGCACCAACTTTACAGTCTAACTTATGAGACTTTTGAGACTTTAGGTAGGCTGTTCTAGATAGTTCTGCCGGAGTCAATAGCCACACTCTGTTAAGTCTCATAATCCTTGTGCTCTATAAACCCAAACAGAACTAATTATATCTTTGTCTTTTTCTGAGGGAGTGATTGCCCATCGGTCCGGTCCAAGGCTGATGGAAGATTGAATACTATCTCTGCATGATGCCACCTCAGACCAGCTGCCCACCAACGACCAACAACTGTGACCTGCTCCAGATGCCCTACTCTACTGACCACAATCAAGTTTATATGGACTTTACTGGCTGCTACCTTTATTATCATCATTCCTGTTTCACTACTGTCATCAAATCAGTACACCTGAACACTACAAAAGCATCACAGGATTATGTGATTTATCAAGAACTTATAATTTGTTAACCAGAAAAGGATGGGTCCCCCATGGGAGTCTGGTTCCTCCCAAGGTTTCTTCCTTCAGTTCTGAGAGAGTTTTCCCTTGCCCCTGTTGCCGTTGGCTTGCTCACTGGGGATTAGGGATTAATGATTTGGTGTTTTATTATTATAACCCTATAAAGCTGCTTTGTGACCTCGGTTGTAAATGTGCTTTATAAATAAATATGACTTGACTTTTAAATATGATGCCCATTTTAGATATTTTGCTATATTTTATTTATGACGGACTAGTCCGAGATCGTCTGAAGTGATTCAATTAAAAACTGTTCATTTATAGCTTTGCAGTAAAAATAATTTTAAAAGGTCAGGATTACTATCAGCCCTGTCCTGAACGTATCTAGGACAGTGTGTAATGCCCTGCCCAGCATCCAGTCAAGGGGTAGGCGACTCACTATGACCAAAATTTCAATCAGCACTGGTATCATAAAGTGGCAGTCATGACCTGATGGTTAGGGATCTGGTCTTGTGACCGGAAGGTCGCCGGTTCGATAATGGAGAAAGTTTTTGTGGCTAGTTTCTAAACTTAGAAAGTACTAGACAGCAGAAGATGAATAAATGATCTTGTGAGTGCACAGCGTAATTGGGACATTATAATTGGGATAATTGACTAAAAACAAGCCGTGAACTTTGAGATTCATTACTGGTGACCCTTAAACACTCTCCACTGCAGACTGCCTGAGAGAGTTGGGTGGTCCTCACTAGGAGCACAATGGCAAAGGCTTATTTTTATTTACAAATCACTCTCCAGTCATATGCCAGGTTATAATTAATCTATGATCTCTATAAATAACAATAATGATCACACTCACTCTGGATCGCCTGTCAGGCATCTCGAGTGTTTACTGAACTGGGAAAATCAGATTTTAGCTCCAGTGCACCTGAATTTACTACAAGAGTCTTTAAAACTAAGCTCGCTGTGTCTTTCAATCCTTTCAAACTTTTAGTTTCTAACCACCCTGTTATTTCTTTTTTTATTTAATTATAGTATTCTCTTCGTATTAATCAATTATTATTTTATTTTTACTACTGTTTTATAAGTTTATTAATTAATATTAGTAATAGTTACTGTATATAGCCAATATATATGGCAATAGTGAACAGTAGTACATAATTAGTACTAGTATTACTTTTATAAACTGTTTATTTGACTGTTTACAGTTTTATTTATTACCCATTTATTATTATTATTATTATTATTATTATTATTATTAGTAGTAGTAGATTTTGTGTTTGTATTATTATTATTAAAAATTACAAAAATATTACTTTTATAGTCCTTTTACTTGAGTGTTTTACATTTTAGTATGCCTACTTAAACCAGTTTTAGATTTTAGTATTAAAATATTATCTTGGTTTTATTTTATTTTTCTCCTTCTTAATTAAATCTTAATTATTATTTTAATTTGTTTTTCCAATTATCTTCTTTGATTCAATTGTCATGTTTATTTAACTCTTTAATTTTAGTTTAACAGGAATAAATTACATTTTCATTTCCTTTTTCAATCCTTTTTATGTTGTAAATGTTCAGCTGCATTGAAAAGGAGAGTCATCCTCAAAGTATTTTCATTTGGAAAATAAAAGTTGATGGAACAGTTGAGGGTGAAGATGATTTGATGGAGACATGTTACACAGATTTCCTAAAATCAGATGATCACTGGAATGGAACCTAAAAATGTAAAATGATGCAAGTGTTTTGCTTTCTCTCATTGTCTTACATTTCATTACATTCATACTGAATGATGACAACAGGATGTTTTAGATTTTGGACACTTTCAGCTTTTTTCTGGCAGACATTGAGATGGGGAATTTTTCATGACCTGGCAACCATGGGAAGCAGCATAATATTTCTGATTTAAGTCAATCGATTTATTCTAGCAGATCAAGTAAGAGACACATGATGATGCAGGGTTTGGTGCCATCAGTCAGAGCTGGGGATTCGGACATCCCTATGGATGCGGATGCTGCTGGAATCAGGATTAATCAACTGCAGCTTGGATGAATTTGCTAATAATAAGTGCTGTATCTGCTGATGCAGGCAAAAACAGCAGCGGTGGCCTTCGTCTTCCCTTCTCTGCACTTCTGTAGAGTATGTGCAAGAGGCGTTTCCATCCATAGGACCATCAGTAAGGCCCAGCAGGACCTGGTCAAGATGTATTGTAATTTGATACAAATTATTTTTCTTAATTAAATTCTGGTTCATACTGCAGGATTTAAAAAATCCTAAACAATCTTGAAAATGTGAGATACCCTTCACATAATGACACTTTTCTGTCCCTGATCGTTGTTAGTCATAAATGCACCCAACACTACACCAACTGCATTGAGAGAAAATCAGAGGTAAACTGTATTATAAACACCTCACATTGCAGGATCATCTGGGAAGACAATCAGTTACCCTGAAATCAGGTGACGTTCTACGATTGTTGGGAGTAGCAATTATCCTGTAGTGGGAATCAGGCTTAAGTCGCAAAAAAGGTGTGGTGTATACACTTCCTACAGATAGAAGCTCTTGATATTCAAGCAGTATTATTATTATTATTAAGTCCTGATGACTTAGTGTTTCTCCAGAACATCACATCTTCTGATAGGGTCTTCAGGCTTCACGATTCCTACGATTGAATCCATCCATCTTGTTGCTGGTGCTGTTCCTCTTCTATCTTAAACTGTTCCAGCATACGGTAATTTACTTTTCAAGTGAGCTGGTTTTTCTCATAATGTGTCCAAAATAAGAGATCTTCAGTTTGCTTATCTTGACTTCTAGTGAAAGGTGGGCTTTGATTTGGTCCAGGATCCATTTCTGTCTCCAACACCAAAGTTCAAAGGCATCAATATTCTTCTTGTCTGGATTTTTTTTATTGTCCATCTTTCACATCCATAAAGAACAAGAAGCCCACTGTCTGGACAGTTCTGGTCTTTGTTTGAAGAGACTTGAAGATCTTCTCCAGCTCATTCATCTTTGTTCTGCTGAGTGTCAGTCTGTGACTGCCGGATCTGTTTTTGTTAATAATTGATCCAAGTAGGCAAGCACCTCAAACTTTCCTCCGTCTGCGGTAAAGTTCTTTCCTGCTGTCGTGACTTTTGTCTTTGTTATATTGAGCTGAAGTCCCTTTTTTTACTACTGAGGAATTAAAGCTGGCACTGACAGTGAGAAAGCGAGATCCAAACCTGTTGGCACTGAATGTAAGCAAATATGAATGTAACTAATTGCATAGTAATTGCAGTTAGTATCTGGTTAAGCCCAGCGATGGATTGGCAGCCTGTCCTGGGTTTAGGAACTCCCTGCCCAGTGCCTAATGAAGGAGTAGGTCAGACATGTCCAACTCCAGTCCTGGAGGACCGGATTCCTGCACAGTTTGGTGATTGCCCTGCTCCGACACTACAATTACACATGCTCATTACTTGATGAGTTGAATCAGGAAGATGCAGAAATCTGGTCCTCCAGGACTGGGTTTGGACACCCCTTGAGTAGGTGGACTCACAGTAACCCTGAACTGGGTTAAGCGGTTAAGAAGATGGATGGATCTTGATCCAGTTGATCCAGTCCAGTTTAGTAATTTCTCAGCACTGACACCACAACTAAGCTTGGGCATTACCTGAGTTTAATCAGGTGTGTTTGATCAGGAAGATCACCAAACTGTGCAGGAAAATGGCCCTCCAGGACTGAAGTTCCGACACCCCTGTTCTAGAGTCTTGAATTCCAACAGTCACAAATCCTGGCTCTCGGGGGTAAGTGGCACTTCTCAAAATTGCAGTGCAAGCAAAAACGGAAAACAAAAACCTGCAAGGAGACTGCAGCAGATTCTCCATCATGCTTTCCCTGGTCATGCAAGGAGTGAACAAGCATGCGAGAGGTATTTCCCTCCATACGGCCCACGCTGCATGGTAGGACCTCGTCAAGCAATTTCGCACCTCAGATGGCAATTCAGCTGAAGGGTTCAGTGTCCAAGGGGAGAAAGGGAACACACCGTCCCGTACACCGTCCCACACTCCAACAGCCCTCCTCTCCACAGAGTCCTGTCCACAGGCTAACTGTAACCTACCACCGGAAATAGAGCCCGAGCTGCAAAGGCCAAGCTGGGCTTCAAGCCAGGGCAGTCCTCAGGCCAGGCCAGGGACAGGTGCCACTCCTCACGGCTGGCGCTCCGTTTCCACAGCAACACAGGGGAGTGCCGATAGTGCCCACACACTTAACGCTATCCCTGTCAATTCAGCCAACACTGCTCATTCTTCCCACGCAGCACATACCATTACTTTTACCATTACAACAGCTACGTCACCACTCTTATACACCTTATTCAGCTTCTGCATTTTCCACATTTATGTCACATTTCAGGTTCAGAAGCTGTGAAAGCCCAAGCCAAGAATTCTGCATCTGTGTTATTGGTTTCAGATCAAATGAGGTCTCACCTTACAGTTCCACTTTTCCACACATTTGAGCTCTTTGACATTTAGGACAGGCATTACAGTGTCACCTCAACCACCACCAATGGTCAGCATCCACCCGCAGCTAGAACCAGAACTCTCAGCATACATTAGCTAATAGACAGAGAGATGAGGAGAGACTGAGCCGGTTTATGTGGGACATGAGGGTAACACCTCCACTCTTTTACAGGAAATGACCAAGGGCCTCAGAGAATCTGCGTCTTAGACAGCACCATTTATCCAGTACAGGTAGTGGCCATGATGTTGCTTACTGGTTGCAAGGCAATTGCTATGGTGTCTCAGGTGGTGCTAGTTCATTGCTGTGCTACCCCATGTGGTTGGTTGGCAGTTATAAGTGTCTTTATGTTATCATTATGTGTGTATGTGTGTGTGTGTGTGTGTGTGATTGCATCTCATCTATGATGTAGAGCACAATAAAAGCTTTTCACAGCAAAACTCAGAATGTGGTCCCAGATCATAATTTTTGTCCATTTCCACCACACAGTGTAATACATACAAAGTGGGCATGCTACTTAAAATGCCAGAGATGTGGGCATGTTAAACAGCGCTCAGCAGGAAGGTCTAAACAACAATATAAGCAAAGCCGGGAGGGGCTCAGGCGCGAGCACATTTTAATTTTGTTTTTAGTGAAAACGAGATGCTGAGCAAACCTGTGACATCCAGCAGCGTCCTAAAGCTGCTCTTGCGGGGATAAAAACGCAATAAAAGGTGCTTTTCGGGAGCAGAAGCCCAGAGCAGCTGTCAAAGCCCCCGAGCAGGAGTTGTGAGCGACAGCATAAACAAGGTAAACTTTTATGAGTGTCCGGAAAATGTGTTGAGGCTGCAGCCTCCTCCCACCCACCTCGGCTCACACACTACGTTTGGCTCTGACGATGCAGGGATGGAGATGGACTGCACACACACTTCTTAACAGGCTCACACACACAGCAGAGACAGTCACTCCTTGCGGCCCCAAGGGGCCCCAACGTATTCTATTTGTCTAGCTGGCTCCATCTGTACCACACAGACTGTCACATCTGATGTAATCAGAGGAACATGACAGCTGTGAGACTGCTCAATGTGCCCACTTGCTTACAGGACACTTTTCAGTTGTGGTGGTTCTTTGGCAGGACATCTCTCTCTCTCTCTCTCTCTCTCTCTCTCTCTCAGATGTCGGGCTTTACTGAGCATTGAGGTTTAGGTGAGGGTGTGTGCTTGTAACCCTGCAAGGGCATGAAAATCAGAGACCTCTGAGGGGACAGCTGCATGCAAAAGTTTGGGCACTCCTGGTCAAAATGTCTGCTAAGGATGCAAATGCTGACCTCTTTCTTGCCCTTTCTTTGTCTCTCAAACTCTCTCTCTCTCTCTCCCCATCTCCCTCTATCTATTGCCTGCTCTCTGTCTCTCACCCTCCCTCCCCGTCTCCCTCTTTCTCCATCTCCCTCCCTCCCCGTCTCCCTCTCTCTCCATCTCCCTCTCTCTAACACCCACTCTCTCTGTCTCTCAAACTCTTTCACCCTCTCTATCTTCCCCCTCTTGCCCTCGCTCTCTCTCCCTCTCTCTCTCTGTAACTCTAGCAAAGGTTTGGCCACCTATGGCCAATTCCTAATTGCATGCTTTTGACAAGTATCACATGGTTTAACAGTTTTGGTAGCAGCAATTAATTTATCAGCACTTTGGGTTTCTAGCTCAAAAGATTCTTGCACAGATCTTCAATGATGTTTAAGTTCATATACCAATACGAGTCCTTGGGCAAGACTCCTAATGCTGCAAATATAACCTGAAACACCACATAGCAATTTGATTATTCAAATATTTGGGTCCACTTCTACTAGTTTCTTATCTTAAGTGTACAAATCTGGACTCTTGTGGCTCCTTGCACTTGTGCCCCATGTTAATCAGCAAAGAAGCATGAGGATTATGAGGATAAATGCTATTACCTCACCCACTTAACGGTCACTCTTTAGATGTGGTGGTACTTTTTAGGCCTTCTCTCTCTCTCTCTCTCTATCTCTCTATCTGTATTTCTGTCTCGCTCGCCCTCTCTCACCGTCTCAGCTGTTGGGCTTCAGTGAGCATTAACGTTTAGGTGGGAACGTGTACTTGTAAACCTGCAAGGCCATGTACGACAGTGAAAAGAGGCTGCTGAGGGGACGTGCCAGCGGGAGGCAAACAGCAGACTTATTGACAGAATGTACAAACGCCCTCCACCTCTCCAGAGGCAAACAGCAGAATTCAGAAGAAGGCCTCTTCTGAGAAATTCTCGCCATCAATTACAGGCCGAGCAACTGTCTCTCGTTTCCTTTCGAGACCTCATTTAGCTTCTTTACAGGAGATCCTCGGAGATATCGGCCTCAGTCATCTCTGCCCGGGTGAAGATCAAAAGAATCGTCGCTGTGGCTTTTCTGACGGCCTGCGGAAGGTTTCCTCCTCGTTTCATGTGTGGATTCAAAGTCAAAACAGCAGGAAAGCAGAACACACAACTGGAGCATTTAGCCTATTAAGGAAGCTACTGATGCCTGAACCATACAAAAAGTACTTTCAGCACTTCCTCGGTGAAGGCCTGGGCTTCCTGCTTCATAGCAGATGTTGAAATGACAAGAACAACGTGCACCTTGGTTTTTTTTTTTCAGTTCAGGACAACGAGAGGTGAAGCCACACAAATAGCAACACCTGAGATTTTTGGAGCTGCCAGAGAGTTTCAGGAAGCGTGTAGGCGAGATCGGCACTGGCAAAGAATGGGCCTGTGCTCAGAGAGGCGTGTGATTGGAGGAGATGGCGGCTACCGGTTGTCGTTTTTTTTTTTTGTTATAATAGTGGCAGAGCTGCCCTGTCCATGTGCTCTAAGTGTCCTGCAAAAGTTTGGGCAGCCCTATGTACGGTGTATAAAGTGACATACTACTAATCAGACTTAAAGTGAAAAAAGCCCAACATCCTTCTTAAACAGTATTTTATTAAAGTACATGTTCAGATATTCACACGTATATAAAATAAATACAAAGCAAGAATGAAGGACGTGAATCTGATATGGAGCATTTTTGTCTCAATTTTCTCTCTTCTGCGTGGGCAGCAAATACAGAGCAGGAAACAGAAAACCCGGAGTGGAGTGGGAGCGAGAGCAAAGTGAATGCAAAACACTTTGAGCGGTGACTGAGCGGAAAACAGAAAACCCGGAGTGGAGTGGGAGCGAGAGCAGAGTGAATGTAAAACACTTGGAGTGGTGACGGAGTGGAAAACAGAAAACCCGGAGTGGAAGCGAGAGAAGAGTGGATGCAAAACACTTTGAGCGGTGACTGAGCGGAAAACAGAAAACCCGGAGTGGAATGGGAGCGAGAGCAGAGTGAATGCAAATCACTTTGAGCGGTGACTGAGCAGAAAACAGAAAACCCGGAGTGGAGTGGGAGCGAGAGCGGAGCGAATGCAAAACACTGAGTGGTAACTGAGCGGAAAACAGAAAACCTGGAGAGGAGTGAAGAGAACTGATTAAAAAAATTTATCGATCATGGAGCAGAAATTACTTCCTCTCTACTCACGTTGTGAGGTTTAGGATCCTCTTTTCATCCTGAGCTTTTTATTTAGACAGTATGATGCCTGCTTCAATTTTACTATTAGCATGATCTATCCACCCTAATGCTTAACAGTTGGAGAGGTTTTCTTTTTTCTCCAAGCATATCTTGTATACAAGACGCTTCAGGTTTGTTTAGATGTGGGTTTTTGAATCTGCTTGATTTTGTGCTGGTTGTTTTGTTCATGTCTTGCTCTTAAAGCCACCAGCGGTCCTCTCAGCATCCACTTGACACACAGCTCTGTGGACCTGAACAGCAGGTCATTGAGATTTTGGAGGTGAGCACACTCTGGCTTCCGTGAGCCTTTGTGTGAGATGTAAACTCATGAAGTCTCGGCTGTGATACCGAGATGTTTACGCACATCTTCACAGAAGTATAAATGCTATGTTAAGACTACCCACATCAGATTCTTGGCATATCCAGACTGCTGTTTGGTAGTCTGGACAAATAAATGTTTTTTTGCAAATCTTATCAAAGCCACATTTGGAGTTGATTTGAAATCAGAGTATAATCAGATTAGTACTGATTCGTTTCAGTCCGGACGCTCAAATCAGATTTTGAAGTGCCTTTTGCATCACCCACAACGTGACAAAGAACGTCACCTCAAACCCAGAAAGATGGACGTGCGCAAATCCAAGAATCGCCACAAATGGCACCACAACAGAATCCCAGATTGACGGCTGCTATCTAGTAACCACTTCTACTACATGCTCACCTAGTTTTAGCGAACACTTGTTTAAAACATAACCAGAAGCTAACATCAAGTCCACACCATCTATACAGTAACCTTTTCAAGACACAAAAAAACTCATTTCAAAGCAGGGGTGGGGTTATGGGACTTCAATCGTATTACCAGGTAATACATAGGCTGACTTGAATACACATATAATCTATGAATGTAGGCTGCCATGTGTTCTAAAATAGTACGTATTCAGCCATCCAGACATAAGGCATATGTTAATAACAGTGATAGATAACTGTACCAGCCCTTACATTACAAATGTTAGCATGAGCAAATGAAACTAGAATTGTTGCATCTTTTTGATTTCGTAGATAAAAACTTTAATAATATATTATAATAATTTAATGATATACTAACCGTTCAACTGGAGATGTCTCTGGATTTCATTTCAAAAACTGGGTCACTGAAATATATACCAGCTAAGTATCTAGCCATGTCAGACACATGTGACCATTATTTCCAGAGTAATCAACAAGGTCTGTCTTAATTTATTTTAAACCACTTTCAGGTTTGGTTAAATGCCGATACATTATTAAAATGCTTTGCCAATAGCCGCACCACACTAGAGGGGCCTGTCTTAACTAATATCATATGAATAGTGACTACTCAGGGTCTTCGGACAGACCCTGTGGAATGGAAGACAGCACCGCTGTTGACTAGTATCTGCAAAGCCTTTCTGCTAGAGAAGAACCTGGGCTCTGTTCACGTTCTGTAACTTCCCCCAATGTTCTGAATGCTGGAACCAGCTTCTTATACATCCATCATGCAAATATCTTTGCCTTACATCACCGACTCTGTCTATAAGCTCAGGGCCCGAACACACATCCGCATCTTTCAGGCCATTTGTCACGATGCTCCTGCCATCGAGATGCGGATCACAGCTCCGACCTGCTCCACAGCTCCCCGAGTTAGGGGGAATTTGTCACGGATTTGTCTCGGCTGGTCGTTCCCCTTCACAAATCTATGAGAATTTAATCCAAAGGCTGACTCACCTTTACCCATTTTATTTTTAGTAATAGACCAATTCTGTACCTGCAGCTCAGGTCTGTAGTTTAAAAATGCTTCTAACATTATCCTTCCTCAAGCCTAGATCATTACAAGGATATGACACTAGTGGAGAAATCACTTCTAACAGTAACACACAGCTGAAATAAAGCAGCAAAAGGCTCTGCTCACAGGGTTCTGCTCACCTTAATGAGCTAGCACTTGACCTCGTCAATGTGGCGAACCTGCAGGTAGACTACATTTCAAACAAGGAGAGCCGAAAATGTCCTCGGAGTGCCTGTATATACATACACAGGTATTACAGAACAGGTACTACTTGAGGCCACCCATTCTCAGCACTGCAGTGACACTGATGTGGTGGTGGTGGTGTGTTAGTGTGTCTGAACAGCTGATGTTTGCATAAGACCTCTAGTATCAAGACATTGTCCTGTAAGTTGTAGTCACTGTGGATCAGACTTGATGTTCCAGAGCATCCCACATACACTCAGACTGAGATTTGGGGTATTTGGAAGCCACTGTTGGTTAGTACTGACCACTATTGATCAGGAGCACCAAGCAAGCTGTGCTGCTCTGACACAGTCACCTGGTCATAATTATTTGGTTCTTGTCACAGAGGCACCAGGTCGCCCACAAGGACCACATCGCCTGCAGGCCTGTGGTCTAAAAATAGCTCACCATAGCTGTGGTTAAATTTGTGTGTAAATAAATTAAAATGAAGATAAATCAAATAAGCAAAAAGCAAAATAAGAGAAAATACATATTTAAGAAGCACCTGTTGTCAAACGGAAAAAATGTTACAAATATTCACTAAAGTGAGGCGGAGCTACATCAAAATTTTTGTTGTTATTCTTTTTTAATTCACGCTTGCATTGGTGTGAATTTGAAAATAACAACATAAAACAAAAACTTTAAAAAAATGTTTCATATTAGATACAGCTAGCTGGTCTCCATGGCAACCATTACCATGGAGACCAGCTAGCAGGTGTAGTGAAGGCGAGGAGATGATTTACGCCTGAAAAAATGGCAGAAAAAAAAGAAAGAAAACATCATTTTCACAGTGTGTCTCATTTGCGGGTCGACTGTGGCGTCGGCTAAGCAGCACAATGTTGACAGACATTTCAGAACGTGTCTCGCAAGCTACCATGCTAACTACCCACCGGGTAGCGCGCTACGAGCAGAAAATGCCCGCAAGTTAATTGCAGGTTTGTTGCAAAAAGGAGTAATTTTTCTTTTTATTTCAGAAGTGTGTATCATACTGGTAGCTCTTGCATCAATCGGTACCCAAGAAGTTTGGTGGCCCCTGGTCTACACACTGCCTTCTCTAACATATCTCAGACCTTCACCAGCCATGGATATGAGGTTGTCAATGTTATTCACTTCATATGTGAGAGTTTTTAGCATATTTTTGTGTCATTTTTACATTAAATTTTTAACATAAAAGTGCACATTTGTATGTTTAACTGAATAACAGTAAACTAAATGTGAAAGTCTGTCCAATACCATTTTATCATTATTCTGCACGCAATTCATCCAAAACATGACACATTTCTATAATATTCACTGTGAATTCAATAGAGGAAGCTCCTCCATATATGGCGGCCAACCACAGAGGGCTTTTAGAGTCATTTCCGAGCTATAGTGATGAATAGGCTTATAAAGAACCACACCCGACTGTGGCCACGCGCTCACTCCTACGCCTGCCTGCCCAGGAAGAGGACCGAGAGGAAGTGAATGGAGGTTTGGCAGGGGGCATTTCCCATGTTATATCAGAAAGTGAGCTGGCACGGCGGTGGCGGCTGTGCTGGGACACTATTCGCGGGCGTGGCCTGATGCAGAGGGCCCAGCAGGGCCAGGAAGAGCTTTAGCAAGCAGATGGGAGAACCCTGCAGAGCTACAAGCCTTCATAAGCCTGGAGCCGAGCGCTCTCCACAGACACACTACTGCGCTAACATCCACCCAATTTATTAGCAAATGACAGCCGCAACATATGGATAGAAGAGCATTCGTGAACCTTATAATGTGAAAGGGGCTGCAGATGCATGGCTACCTGATCGGGCACAGTGCCCAGTGCTGAGGCACCAGAGTTAGCGCGAGAGGTGGCTGACCGTAGCAAAAAGCACAGAACCGGCCAAATGTTGGGACTATCATTTTTTATTGTATATACACTGTGGATGTAAAAGAAAGGGTATTTTTTATATTTTATTCAATATTTCAGTGAATAAGACATGATTCCTACTTTTTAAAATGAATTAATTATGTTTAAAGTGGGAAGAGTTTACCACGGAAGACTTCAACTCATGATCAATCACTGCTTTAATAATGTATTATTATTATTGGTATAAGCTGGCATCTCGTTAGTGTGCTAACGAGGTCCATCATCGACTGGTACAGGAACTGCACTGCCACCGAGCAGAAAACCCTGCAGAGGGTGGTGCGAACAGCCCAGCACATCACCAGGGATCAACTCCCAAACCTCAGTCGCTGCCCGAGGAAGACCAGTAGGATTCTAAAGGACTCCACCCACCCACTGTCTGTTATCTCGGGTGCCGAGTACAGGAGGTACAGAAGCATAAAGTCTAGAACCAGCCGGTTCTGAGACAGCTCCTTTCCCCAGTCCACCAGGCTCCTGAATAGTACCATTAAGTTAATCATCACGTTCCCTATAGATAATCCAAACCACATTCACACTCCCAACATAGACTCACTGCATTTTTAAGTCCAGCACATCCACACCTGTACACCTGCACATCCTCCCATCCTGTACAATCATCCTGTTTATATAAACGTGTACATCTGCAGCCAAAACTCTGCACTCTTCAACTCTTCAGAGCAGAGGTGTCCCTCACTGGTTTCAAGAAACTCCTAAAATCCGAGCTCTTCAAAGAGCACCTGCTCTAGTGATCCCAAATACTCCCCATGAGTACTGATATGCACTCAGCATTCGATATCAAAATGTTAATTATTTAACTCTAGTATTTTTCGCATTTATACTTTCCCACTATTGTAAGTCGCTTTGGATAAAAGCATCCGCTAAATGTAATGTAATGTAATTTTCCAATGTGAGAAGACATCTGCCTGGAAAATCAGAGATTTCCTTAGAGACAAATATTCAGTCTGTAATCTTCTCAGAGGATGAGGGGAAAACAGATATGGTGTATTCTTAAAATCACAGAGGAGCTCCTGTGAATGATTATGATTGAGTCATTTTACACGCAAAACCAAAATTCTCCATAAATCAACAAGTATTAAATCTATCTATTAAAGAGTATCTAGCTATCTGTCTAAATCTACTTGGTCTGGATGGAAGACCTTCAACTCCATACTCTACCTGGGAGAGATGGGAAGTAAAAGAAGCTAAAATCCATAATAAACAGAAGATATCAGCTTAATATACAATAATAATACATTATTAAAGCAATAATTATAATCACAGACACGGGTACAAATGAACTGTGATCACTCCTGCAGTTATTTTAATGGCATCCGGAGACAGGAGGCTCGACACTGAGGAGATGTATACAATGTTAGAGACGTACAGAATGTTACTAATTCAATCCCAACAGAAATACAGTGGTACCTTGAGATACGAGCAGACCAACATACACATTTTTTAAGATACGAGCTGCGACTCCGTCCGTATTTTTGTTTCGAGATCCAAGCGAAATTCCAAGATACGAGTGGCTGCTGCTAGTTGGAGTGTTGGCGCAAAGGTCCAGTATGGGCAGCACAACACCTGCATCTCATTCTTTCTCACGTTACCCTCAGAATCAATTCCAATCTCATGCACTGTACTCCTTCTTGCATCCTTTATGTAAAAAACTATACTGTTAATGTAATTTCGTATAACCATGGCATCATGGATTCAAAATGCTACAGAGAGAATTCCCCAAAAATTATTTTACAGTAATATTTATTGAAATCTGAAATGTAAATATTTTGTTATGCATTGGTAAAGTGTATATGTGTGTGTTTCTTAATTCAAAACATCTTTTTGTCCATAATTTAGGATGGTCTGGGGATGTTTCACAGGGCTGGATTAAATCTATTTCAGTTATTTTAAATGGGAGAAATTTGTTTGATATATACGAGTTGACTGACTTACGAGCTCTGTTACAGAACAAATTAAACTCGTATCTCAAGGTACCACTGTATAGTCTCCAAACAGCTACAAAACAAAACTAATGTGCTGTCATGGAAAATGTCCAATGTAATAGGTAACCCCAAATAACACTGTGATGTAATTTATCACAATAACAATAACTCAGTCCTAGCAAAACGTCCACCTCCATATTAAAGAAAGTTTCCAGACTGCACACGGTTTGATTAGATTAACTGTCCTGATGCAGGTGAGTATGAGAAGGAACGCTGGGGGTTTAGTTTCAGCAGCGAAGCTCTGAGCAGCTTGATCTTTTACTTTACTGCAGGGCATCTGCGGCAATTTCTAACAATTATCACACCGGTTAATTTGTCTCTGCGACAGCTAAACAAATGGTACGAGTCCAACATGAGGTCATTACCAAGGGAACGCTGGCTAATATATTTACTTACATCTTACTAAACCAACAATGAGAAAGTGATTAAGGCCACTACACAATTAGACACTTGGGACCAAGAATGAGTCCCCACTGTGGAGAACAACAAAGCAAATAATCACATGTAACAGCCCAGGTCTGTAACACCTTGTTCTAAAGAGCATCACAAAGCCCCGTACAGCCCTGATTAAACTACATCTTCTCTGTCCTCCTTCTGGATGTGAAAGATGGACAGATGGAATATTTATGCCTTTGTTGGAGACTTTTGAGAGAATGTTGGACAGAAAAATGGATCCTGATCTGGAGAAACTCAATCTATACAGTCACCAGGAGCCAGAATCAACCTGAGAGCACATAATAATAATAATAATAATAATAATAATAATAATAGATAGTTAATAGATGTTAAGGGAAGCTGGTTGCTGATCGGCTCATAAACGGCCACAGCAACCATAGGGTGTAGCTGTAGGATTGAAACAATAGGATTGTGTGGCTGCTGGTAGAATAAGAGAGGGGTGGGCCCTATGTGAAGCTCTAATGGTTTGGTATAAGATATTTTACATCTTATCTTGTGTATGATTCTAATAATAATTGGTAATAAATACTTTACATTAGGGATGCACCGATACCGATACCAGCATCGGGTATCTGTCCGACGCCATGTGCATGTACTTGTACTCGTATTCATAAAAGTGGTCCGATACTACAGGATCCGATACCAGCATGATGGGAGCTTCGTTTCCTTCTAATAGACAGTATTAGTTTGCGCCACAAAATAAATAAATAAAATTAAAAAATAAAATAAAAAAAAGAAGACAATGACTACGTACGGTAGCCGAGCTGAACAAGCCACTTAACGGCAGCGTGACTTTAACCAGCCCGGTAGTAGAGAAGGAGCAGCTATGTC
>BRDA01046635.1:0-11094 GCA_036984385.1 Crenuchus spilurus
TTATCTCCTATTTTTCCCAATGTTAATGCTGTTATTTTCAATCTTATGCAATTTCGTTGTACTTGTTGCAATGACAATAAACCATCCCTTATCCCTTAATACCATGTGAAGTATCCAGATACGACAAGCCAGTGAGATACCCATCTTCTTTGGGACCTTGGATTTCCAGTAGTAAATCTCCCAGTTCACGTAATTTAGAGTGATCCTTTGCTGGAATCTTTGGGAAATTGTCCAATCGCTGAAACAGTGATTTTTCAATTATTTCAGGGGCAGCATAGCACTCACGTAACCTCTCCCATGCTTTATGTAAAGCCATATTGGGATTGTTGACATGCACTGAGCTTATGCGTTTCACCTGTTCTCCAGATTCTTTTCCCAGCCATTTAGTCATGAGGTCTAATTCTTGGGTTTCTGTAAGGCTAACTTCAGTAACCACATTGATGAATGATGAGTACCATGCTCTATAATTCTCAGGCTTATCATCAAATTGGTACAGTCCTGAAATGACTAGATCTCGTCATGCCAAAAACTTTGATACAGGCTCTACCAAAGGTGGTGAGCTGGATGCAGGAATATACTGCGGAGAATAAGACTGAGAATGTACATTTGTGGTAGGGTAATTTCTGTTACTTTCAGCCTCTTTCTGTGTTTTAATTGAACCATGCAGGCTTGGTCCAGGTTGCCACACACTGTTAGGCTTTTCACATTTTGGCCTATTATTAACAGTATGTGATTCAGCAGTATCTGTTACAGGTGGAATCCATGGTACAAAGCTTTCATGTGATTTTATACGGCGTGATGAAGTTACAGGCAAGAATGGTGAAGGAGAACAGTTCTGCAGGTCAATTTGAGATTGAACATATTCACTAGTGCGTTCAATTTTATCCTTATCTGATTCAGATTTTCATCCTACTTCTACAACATGCATTGCTTCAGCATCCTCCATCACTTGTGCCTCCACCTCTGCCATATCAGCATTCCGTTGCAGTGCTAAAACTTCCAACTCTGCATCTATTTTTACCGTTTCTAACTGATTTTGCGCATCTCTTGTGAGCCTTTCTGCTTCTCTGGCAGCCCTTTCCATTTTCAATTTTGCCTCTTGGCTAGCATATGATGCTCTCACCTTAGCAGCTTCTGTTTTAGCTCTAGCACGTGTGACACTCTCCGATGATGACCCTGTCTTGGTGCTTTGAACACTGGATGCAGAAAACTTGCTACTTGTTGCCATCTTGAGCACTTGGAAATATAAAATGTTTGCCTTTTCACTTTAGTGTTCTCGTTCAGGGTGTAACAACACTGACTTAACACAAAGCTAAACCTTATCCAATGAAGACAAAGTCGCAGTAAGATTGACCATTTACTGTCACTCTCCTCAATGAACATACAGGTGAAAACTGTAAATAAACAATACAAAATACAAAGAATGTTCAGTCTATGAGTTCCGAATTATTCATCACATTGAACATTATACATAACTGAAGGTAGCAATTACAAATAGCAGTGGGTGCTAATATGCTATTAGCTTGCAGACAACTGTAAAATAACTTTTCATAATTTCTAATCAAAACAATATAACTATACAAAAATGCATTTTAGCATAATCAATGATAAAAGAACTTACGGCACTGCCTCTAAGATATTTCAAGCAGGATGAAAACAGATTAAACTGAGAACATGTGTTATATGTGTCTGCCTTGCTCTGCTGTAGAGCCCCAGAAACAGAAAGTAAGTAACCCCCGGAAGTGACATCATACATCTCCACATAAAATACAATGTCTTTTTTTTTTTCAACTAAAAACCAAAAGGAAAATATAACATCAAAATTAGAAAAAAATTAACTAACTGCCATAAGGCAACACACAGACAAAATCAATTTTGGTATTTTTGGGTACCATGTTGGGTACTATGTTGGGCAAAATTTGGTCAAAATCTGATGACTGAAAGCAATATTAAACTTCTATTTTTGAGCTAAGTTTGGTCCAAATCGACTGACTGAAAACAGCAAAATATTAAACTTCTATTTTTGGGTTAAATTTGGTCCAAATCCAACTGACTGAAAACAGCAAAATATTAAATGTCTATTTTTGGGCTACATTTGGTCCAAATCCAACTGACTGAAAACAGCAAAATATTAAACTTCTATTTTTGGGTTAAATTTGGACCAAATACAACTGACTGAAAACAGCAAAATATTAAACATCTATTTTTGGGCAAAATTTGGTCCAAATCCGACTGACTGAAAACAGCAAAATATTAAACATCTATTTTTGGGCAAAATTTGGTCCAAATCTGACTGACTGAAAACAGCAAAATATTAACCGTCTATTTTTGGGCTAAATTTGGTCCAAACCAGATGGACTAAACAAAGCCCAATTTTCAACGTCTATTTTTGGGCTAAATAAAGGCCATGACAGGCTGACCAGATTTAGCCCAAAAAACAACGTTCATATGACGTCCGGGGTTTGGTGGGTAGGCTGTGAGAATTTGTGACCGAAGTGGTGGGCAGCCCTTATCCACCAGCGCCCGGGGAGCAGTTAGGGGGTTAGGTGCCTTGCTCAAGGACACTTCAGTCATGTCTTGTTTGGGGATTGAACCAGCAATCTACCAGTCTCAAAACCAGATCCTTACCACTAGGCCAACCTAGGTAGAAAATTAGAGAGGATGAGAATGAATAATTTGGGATTGGAGTGGGATTGATGCTATGCTTTTACAAGGGTTGGTGTGGACAAATAATATTCTGATGTTCAGCTGGCAAATAGAAGTAGTATGGTTAACATGTTCACCTCTCAGCGCTGTGATCTCATGTTCTTCCCATGTCTGTGTGGGATTCCAGACTCCTCCCACAGTCCCAGTATTGGTACAAGGCATGTGGGTGCCCTAGAAACAAATGCTTTGTGTGCCCCCATCCGGCCTCCGCTGTGCAACGGAGACTTCAGTGGTGACCCCCTCAACATGTGGCACCCTAGCCCTGCACAGTCCAAAGCATGGAATTTAGGATTCTTATTGTTTTGTGTTCTCAGATCATGTTTTAGGGTTTCATGGTTCATGTTTACATGATTTTGTGTTTTCATTGTCCCATGTTTAGTTGTTTTTGTTATTTGTCATGCTTGTTGTTGTTTCATGGTTGTTCTTGTTCTCATGTTTGGGTTTTCTTGCATCCTGGTTTTCCTGTATCCTGTTCTTGTTTCTGTTTTTTTTGTTTCTGTGCCTCAGGATGAGGCACGTTAAGGGGGTAGGCTGTCACACCACCACCTCAGCCTTGTTCATGTATCCCTCTTTTGTCCATGTGTTCCTGGTTTATTTACATTTGCCTTGTGCTTCTGTTTACCTTCACATCATATCTCTATGTCCCCACCCTTGTCTTGTCATCCTGCCATGAGCTTGTTTTTATGTTTTCCATGTGTCTTGATTGAGTCATGTCTCCTCCCACAGCCACGTCTCATTGTTAGCACCTGTGTCTTGTCCACTCACAGCCCTGTCCCTTCATCATGTGTTTGCTATTATATCGCTTGTGTTTTTAAGTTCCTCGTCAGTCATTAAATGTTCAGGAATGTGTGTGTATGTACGTGACTCTCAGTTATATGTTTTCAGAATTGCCTCAACTTTGTTTTGTTTGTCAGCAGCAGTGGTTAGTTGTTTGTATTTTTTAATAAAGTCTAGCTTTTGGACACCCATCTCTGCATCTTCTCCTCCTGCATTACCCCAGCATTACAGACTGGTTGACTCCAGCTTCAAATGAAATTAAAACATGACTGCAAGTCAGTCAATTTAACACAGCTTTTAAATCTCACTACAAGACCAAATGTAAAATCACCAATTAAATGTACTTTAATTTTATAACAAAATTTTAATGTTTTCAAATTATATTATTGATTACTGTGTTTTAGCTGCTTTCAGGAATTATAAATTGACAAAATCTAAACCATGGATTATTAGGAAGAGAACTTTTAAAGTCTTTGATAGACAGACGGTTTTTTATTATATGTTTTATGTGATTAAAAGACCTTTTAAATAATAAAAAAAAATCCCGATGTTGAGACAGCATGTGCTTATTATAAAACTCTTTTACTGGAAATAATGAACAAACATACTCCTATGAGGAGTTTCAGAGTGAACGGATGGGACAATCTTTGGTTTACAGATTAAATGCCAGAAATTTTTCATGAAGGAAATCTAGAATGAGCTATAGTGAGAAAATCTACTTTTATTCCTTGAGATATAGATGTACAACATTTGTCCATATGACAAAATAAAATGTTTTATCTACTTGTAAATTCTGTAAAAAAAGAAAAAAAGAAAAAGAGAATTTTCTCCTGTCCCATCATCCTGCAGCTTCCATAAGCAATGACATGTAAACAAACAATAAGTTTCAGATAGACCAGCAATGATTTATTATTTTAATTAGCAGTTTATTTCCTTTAGGTCTATTTTAAACTCTGGGTTCAAAGAGGATATGTTTTTAAACAATTACAATTTTAGACCATTTGTGAGAAATTGTCAACCTTTAAAACTCTAGATAAAAAGAAGTTCACAGATTGTATTTGAAGTTTGTAAATCTGCTATAGTTCAGCCACTGCTGAAATAGGGTGAACCGTTTAAATTTGACCATTTCACCTCATTGCTAAATTGTCAGTAGACCATGTGTTAACCACACCAGCCCAGGATTTTCATATCCAAAATCTTCACCTCCAAGATCATTTGAGACTAGCTGCAGCAACAATCAATTTGTATAACCAAAGAATTTCATAACCAACTTGAGTGGGCAAATGCTCACATTTGATGTTGTATGGCATGTTGGAGAGGTGTTTTACCCCACCACCACCGTGGGCCACTCTATTCATAATGTTGACTTCAGCAAACCACTCACCCACATGACACCATACACACAGTCTGATATCTGCCCTGTACAGTGTAAACTGGGATTCATCTGTGAAGGGAATACCTCTCCAATGTGCCATATACCATCAAATGTGAGAATTTGCCCACTCAACTGGTTTATGATGACAAAGTGCAGTCAGGTGAAGACTCAGATGAGCATGACAAGCATGTAGATGAGATTCTCTGAGACAGTTTCTGACATTTTGTGCAAAAAAATTTAGGTTTTGAAAATCAATTCATGCAGCAACTGTATGTATCAGATGATCTTGGAGGTGAAGATGCTGGATGTAGAGATCCTGAGCTGGTGTGGTTAAACTTGGTTTGCGGTTGTGAGGCTGGTTGGATGTACTGCCAAATTCTCTGAAACCTTTTTGGAGATGGTTTATGGTGAGAAATGAACATTCAATTCACAGGCAACAGCTCTGGTGAACATTTCTGCAGTCAACATGCCAATTGCATGCTCCCTCAAAAATTGCAAAATCTGTGTCATTGTGCTGTGTAATAAAACCACACATTTTAGAGTGGACTATTATTGTGGCCAGCCTAAGGAAATCATGCTGTCTAATCAGCATCTTGATATGCCACACCTATGAGGTGGATGGATTAACTCAGCAAAGGAGAAGTGCTTATTAACACAGATTTAGACAAATATGTGAACAATATTTGAGAGATAAAGGCCTTTTGTGTACAAAGTACATAGAAAAAGTCTTAGATATTTTACTTCAGCTCATGAAAAATGGGAACAAAAACAAAAGTGTTGTTTATATTTCTGTTCAGTGTATATTAACAATCTCAGCAATAATGTTTCTAATGTTAATACACAATTTTATGAAGATCTCTTTAAGTTTATGATTGAAAAAGAAATATATGTTGCTTAATAACAAAATTGACAAAGCAACTGTTTTCCTTGCAAATTTATACAAGGTCTGGTAAACTAATAGAACTGGTTTAATCTTATAAAAATTGGGCTTCATGTTAAATGACAATCTTTCTTTTAAATTGCATGTCAAACACAACAAAGAAACTAAAATTAAAATAGATTTTATTTTAGGGAAGTCTCTTGGTGTACTCAGCAGACTAGGAAAAAAGTTGATGCTATTGTTTTGCCAATTGTTTTTTTTTTCTTCTTATATTTAATATTACTTTATTTATATAGACTTGCCCTAAAGACATCACTGCTGAAATAAACTGCATGTCGTTTTAGATTTAATTTACAATGTTCTTCAACACATGTACACAAACCTTATCTTTCTGTTTTACATTCCTTTTTTTGTGAGGACTTCTTTTTCAAAAGAAAAAGCCATAGAAACAAGAAACAAGATGTTTTACAATCTCTAAGTGATAAAATTGTGTAGTGGATGAAAAGGTAACATAGTATTCCATGGGACACCATATGCCTGTTTTTACATTCCTTTTGTTTTACAAATGTGTTTTTCAGATGTTTTTTGGTTATGCTGTGACACAGAGAACCCATTCACCTTTATTTTTTTATATTTGTATTGTTATACAGACTCCTGATGAAAATTCTTAGTCTGTAATAACCTTCCACCATTTCACCTATCTCCTATTTTAATTATTCTTTCACGCCTTCCCATTCAGCTGTCCTATTCATCAGCTCCCCCTTCACCTTTTCCCATTCACCTTCAAAGTCCACCTTATACCTTAATTCCAAGATATCCCCTAGATTCTCCCACCAACCCCCACCGATTACTGAACTGGTGACAGACTCAAGCTTTGCCTGTCATCTTCTTCAAATAAACTTTCCTGACTCTTCCTGACTCTCCATGCTGAATTTCTAACACTGCACACATTGGATTCACTTTATCATTCTGCTTAAGATGTATGGAATGTGTTATTTATTAAACTCATCACTGTAAACTCTATAAACTGAATGGTCGGATTCTACTTTCAGTACAACATAAAATACAATGGATTCTTATCAATAAACTGCAACTGGTCTTTGTACAAATGTAGCTATATAAAATTGGACATGCCAATTGTTTGGTCTGCATTTGGAAAGATGGCTTTAGTTATAGTGTTCCTTTCATTACATTACATTACATTACATTACATTGCATTTAGCGGACGCTTTTATCCAAAGCGACTTACAATAGTGGGGAAAGTACAGATGCGAAAAAAAATAATACTAGAGTTGTACTAGTATTTACTAGTACTAGTATACTAGAATTAACATTTGGATATCGAATGCTGAGTGCATATCAATACTCATGGGAAGTATTTGGGATCACTAGAGCAGGTGCTCTTTGAAGAGCTCGGATTTTAGGAGTTTCTTGAACCCAGTGAGGGACACCTCTGCTCTAGTGGTGGTAGGCAGCTTGTTCCAACATCTGGGAACTACTGAGGAGTACAGTCTGGATTGCTTTGTGTGAATGTTAGGCAAAGCAAAGCGACGTTCAGTGGAGGAGCGCAGCGACCAGGCAGGGACATAAGCTTTTAAGAGTGAGTGTAGATAAGAGGGAGCCTGCTCTGTCATCACCTTATAGGCGACCGTGCAGGCTTTGTGTTTGATCCGGGCAGAAATCGGAACCCAGTGTAGCTCAATGAGCAGTGGGGTGACATGTGCCCGTTTTGGATGGTTAAAAACCAGACGTGCTGCTGCATTCTGGACCATCTGTAGTGGTTTAATAGTGCAGGCTGGGAGGCCTGTTAGCACAGCATTGCAGTAATCGAGGCATGAGATAACCACAGCTTGTACCAAGATTTGAGTGGCATGTTGCGTTAGGAATGGTCTGATTTGTCTGATATTATAGAGGGCAAAGCGGCAGGACCGTGGTACAGAGGCCACATGATGTGTGAATGAAAGCTGGTCATCAAACATAACCTCGAGGTTCCTAACAACCTTTGACGGAAAGAGTGAGAGAAAGTCGATTGTCAAGGTGAGGTTGTGTTGAACTGACTGTTTTGCGGGGAAGACCAGTAGTTCAGTCTTTGAGAGGTTAAGTTGTAGGTGGTGATCCTTCATCCATGAGGATATATCTGAAAGGCAGTGAGATATCCGCGCCGTGATGGCAGAGTCATCATCAGGCGGGAATGACAGATAGAGCTGAGTATCATCAGCAAAGCAATGGTAGGAAAAGCCATGCGAGCGGATAACTGGTCCCAGTGAGGTGGTGTAAATGGAAAAAAGAAGAGGTCCCAGTACCAAGCCTTGGGGCACTCCGGTGGACAATGAGTGCGAAGAGGACAGCTGTCATAGCCATGACACTTTAAATGAATGCTCAGCGAGGTAGGATCTGAACCATGATAGTGGTGTATCCGAGATACCCATGTTTGAAAGCAAAGATAATAGGAGGTTGTGAATAACCGTGTCAAAGGCTGCTGACAGGTCCAGGAGTATGAGGACCGAGAACTGTCTGGTGGCTCTTGCAGTTTTTAAGGCTTCTGTGACGGACAACAGAGCCGTTTCAGTAGAGTGTCCTTTTTTAAAACCAGATTGGTTGCAATCGAGATGGTCAGTAGTTTCTGTGTATACAGTGGTATGAAAAAGTTTGGGCACCCCTGATAATTTTCATGATTTTAATTTATAAATCATTGGTTGTTCTAATCAGCAATTTCAGTTACATATCATATTGCAGACTAACACAGTGATATTGGAGAAGTGAAATTAAGTTTATAGGATTTATAGAAAGTGTGCAATAATTATTTAAACAAAAATAGGCAGTTTATATAGAGGAATGAGTGAGGAACAGGTGAAACAGATCAGTACTCTAGAGAGGGTGATCACCTAGAGAGTCTGTGATTGGCTGTTGGAATCAGGCACTCCCCAGCAGAATTGTGGGAAATTGAGTCCTGAAGATTAGCATAGTAGTCAGGAGTCATGACAGTATCCCCAAGGAGTCCAAAAAGTATGCAGAAGGAGAACCCTGTTGTATCCTAGAACATCCACAGGAATGGGGTGCAGGCTTATCTGGATGACAGCAATGAAAGTCAGGGATTAAAGTCAGGTCCAGTATGTCCACTGCAGGAACCCAGCTCTTCTATTCTGGATCTTATAACTCCCAGTTCACCAGATATTGGCGCCATTCTCTCCAGTACCTGAACAACCTTGGCCCATAATAGATAATGTTACCAGTCAGAGAGGTTAGCATGAGAAATAATTATAAGATATTTTCCTAACTCTTTTAGGCTAATTCACATTGTCCATTGGTTTGTGGGTGATAACCTGAATGAGGCTGATGGACACTCCAATATGTGCAAAAAAGGATGTGCATGCTTCCATGGCCATGGTAGCCATGGTCTGATAGGATATCCTCATGGATGCCAAAATTTCTGAAAACAATCAAAAAGAGTTTTAGCAGTTTGGAACTCTGTATGAATATTATGAAATGGGATAAATTTTACACCTTGTGAGAATCTATCTATGATAGTCAATATGGTGCTGTATCCCTCAGATTTGGGTAGATCTGTTACAAAGTCCACTGCAATGTGAGACCAGGTCCAAGTTAGTACTGGAAGAGGCATCAGTTTTCTGGCTTGAAGGGCCTTGTGGAATTTTAATTGTGCACATACAGTACAAAAGGATACAAAAATCATACAGATCTTTGTTGAATGACTCCCATCACTGAGGAATGTGACCATGTTATGAATCATTTACAGAACTGTGGTGGAACATATAACTTATCTGTGGGGCATTGTTCAGGAACATCTATGCTTCTGAGGGCACTCTCAATCTCCTTTTCAACCTCCAAGTGAATGACAGACACAAAGACATGATCTGGAAGTATGTTCTTGGTCTCACATGCCCTGGTCTCCTTGCTGTCCTGGAACAGACGTGAAAGGACATTAGCTTTCTTGTTTTGGGAACCTGGATGAAAAGAGACAATAAAATCAAATTTGGAGAATTTGCCTGTCTGGGATTAAGCTGTTTTGCAGATTGCAGGTAGTCCAAGTTTTTGAGGTCATTGAAGATGAGAAAGATGTTTATATCAATCTAACCAGTGTCACCATTCTTCTAGAGCCAATTTAAGTGCTAAAACTTTGCAGCCACATATACCATAGTTTCTCTCTGCCTGAATGACCTTGTGTGAATAGAAAGCAACAGCTTGGAAGGTTCCCCAGAGCATTGTGAAAGAATTGCTCCTACCCCAATTTGGGATGCATCTACCTGTACCATAGAGGTAGTATTTAGCAGAGTCTCACTGTCTTAAAACAGGAGCAGATGTGAAAGCAGTTTTAGTTCATTAAATACAGCTATTATTGTGCAATAATTACTGTATGCATCTTATCACTTTCAATATTGTAAGTTTGCATTTTGGTTTCATTATGCAATATTTGCAATATGCAAGACCTACGGTATATCCATTTCCAAATGATGTAATTTTTTAACACTGTACTCAAAATCCCATGTCTATTTCATGCCTAATATCTATATTTTAATGTACTGTGTCCAATTTATTTTGCACATTGTAGTCTGGAGCAATGCAATTTTGTACAATTGTACAATCCTTGTTGTGGAGTCTGGATGACAATAAAGTTAACTATATTCCTTATCCTTCATTTATAACATATCCCAAACAGGCAATTCTTTGTAGATAGAACTCACTTTTTCAGCTTTGACAAAAATGTTTTCCAGTAGATGCTTAAGAACTGCTCTAACATGTATGTGGCTGTATGTGTAATAGTTAGGAGAATACACTAGAAGGTCATCCATATAAGCTAACACATGGTGAGTTGCCATGTCCCTGAGGATGTCAATAATAAAGGCCTGAAAGACAGATGAACTTATACCAAGCCCAAAATGCACAACCATTTACTTGTAGTGCTCCTTTGTGTTGATGAAAGCAGCCTTCCATTCAACACCTTCCTGGATTTCTCTCATCATGTCTGAAGCAGAATCACAAAAAAGACAGAAGAGTTGGGGACTAGAAACATTTTCAGTTTTGTGTGTATAACACTTGTCTGTATATGAAGAGTCTAGGCTTTTAGTGTAATCCATCCAGAACCTATAGGCTTTCCATCCAGTGTGGATATTCTCAATGTCTCCTGTAGTCTCAGTGGGGATCTTGTATTTTTGAACCAGATTTTGGTGGCTGAAATTCCCTTCTGCACCAGAGTCGATCAGGGCTGAAATGACAAGATTAGTTATGGCAGTAAACAGTACGAGATACAAACCGGATTCCAAAAAAGTTGGGACACTAAACAAATTGTGAATAAAAACTGAATGCAATGATGTGGAGATGCCAACATCTAATATTT
>BRDA01046646.1:0-11740 GCA_036984385.1 Crenuchus spilurus
AAAATATTGACATTTGCCATCTCCACATCATTGCATTCAGTTTTTATTTACAATTTGTTTAGTGTCCCAACTTTTTTGGAATCCGGTTTGTAGTTCCTTAAAAAACAGCTTGTTACATCACAATAACAAACTCGACTCGCTCACCGTTTCTTCTCCAGATACTTGCAGAACTTGAATCGCTCACTGTTCCTTCTCCATCTACTTGCAGAACGTGACCCGCTCACTGTTTCTTCTCCAGCAATGTACAGAACTCGACTCGCTCACTGTTCCTTCTCCAGCTACTTACAGAAATCGACTTGCTCACTGTCCCTCCTCTAGCTACTTAAGAGTTCCACTCACTGAACGGTTCTTCTCCAGTTACTTATGGAGCTCCACTCTCACATCACTTCTTCTCCAGCTACTTGCAGAACTCCACTTGCCCACCGCACTGAGATTGAGCTTTTAATGACCATATTTACTCTATTTACTCTAATCTGCACCAACACAGACTATTATGGAAGGATATATCTAAACTGCCCACTGCCTTTATACAACAGTCAAACAGAACAAACTTCACACATAGTGTCACAGTGTGGGGAAGATGCTTTCAGGGATTCTGATTGGTACTATGTAGGGTGCTTGCCCAGGTAGGGAAACAAAATCCAGTCTAAAGTTTGGGAGGTGTTAGCTGTCACTATGCTATACCAGCAAAATGCCTACCTGTAAAGGTAGCATTACTATTTCCCAGTTCTATTTGCCAATAATGTAGACAGCTTGTGTACCATGGTTTTTCTCAGTAAACTTCATTTAATGAAGTAATGATTTTGAACCACTTTTTAACATATGCAGGTAATATTAAATTGAGGGAATATGTGTTTGAATGGCAGTCACTTCCTTTTCACATGACCTTACAGGGCCTGAATTTCATTGCGGGAATTGCGCACTATTTCTTCGATTCCCGCAATTTTAGCCTTAATAATGCGGGAAACTCCCGCACACAATTACAGCAAAAACATTAGGAATCTGTTTGGATTGTGAAATGGTCGGATGGACCGACTAACGTACTGGACACTGCACTCGGCGCTCACTCTTCCTCTGTCTACAGAGCTACGAGAACCTTTGAGCGCTGGCTAAAACGCAAATCTCCATCTTCTGAAATTGAATCTGCTCATGCTGAATTCTGACTCCCCGGCAGAATCCGACTTCCTTCACGTGCATGCGCATCACACAGCCAGGGTTGCCAGGTCCAACAAAAATATCCAGCCCAAAGTCAGTTTAAAACCCACCTTTCAGAAGCTTAAACTAGCCCAAAATATATCTGTCACACCTTTGAAGCAAATGTCAAAACAACTATGAGTGTACGACTTAGTATTTTGTTTATTATCAGTCAATAATATGGTAACATTAGTGTTTATTAGTTCTTTAATTAAAAGTTAAGCTTAAGTTTTATATCCAGTGTTGCAAATATATTTTTATTTTGGTACCAATTGTTGTGGCACCAACTGTTGAAAAGTATTTATTTGTTCTGGATCCCAGGGTTTGAGATCAATTGAAAAGATGTCTCTTCCAGCACCAGTTGAAGAAATTCAGGAGACCAGCGGAGTGTTTAAGATTCTTCTTTATTATTGAAGATGATGTGATGAGCAGATCTGCAGTCTGTCTCACTGTCCACCTCACTGTCTAACTTCACTGTGTAAAAGTCAGGTTTTTAGAGAGAAAGCAGCCCCCTCTGGCCAACAGTAATAGTAATTTAGCTGACCATTGGGAAACAGTGTAAGACAGTAAGACAGTGGGATTCAATCGAGATAACAGTGAACAGTGGTGAATTTGATTAGCATTGTCTTAAGAGTCAACACTCAGCATAAACATGTGATCACTCAAGGAAGAGCTGACATACAGAAAAATTACAACAATTGTCAAGAACATTTAATAGTAACAATTAGAAAAAGAAAAAAAAAAAAGGAACCGACTTTTCATTTCACATTTGCAGTATGCCTTTTCTTGTCATTAGGAACACTTTTAATACATTCCATCAAATCTTTTTCTTTTTCCCAATCCTTGCAATACCCATAGTTCCCCTATTTACCCATTTACCCCATTTTAGCTAGCGACTGTTTTCTGTTCACCTTCTGTGTGTGTCTGTGTCTCTTTCTCTCCATCTCTCTCCCCCCCCCACTCTGGGTCAGAGAACATTACAATAGTGTACAATGTCATTATTTCTTCTGAAAAGATGTGAATCACTGAATTTAGACCAATAACACGAGATGTTAGGAGCTGTAGCAGAATCTCAGGGGGGAGAGTATGATTTCGGCAATCCTAACATAACACTTGTCAAAATTACACTCCCCTCTTATCCAGGGTGTCCACGCATCCTTAAAAAGTCTTAAATTCAAATATCTAAAATGAAGGCCTTAAAAAGTCTTAAATTCATTTAAAAATGTGAGTTGGCCTTAAATGCAAATCAAAGGTCTTAAATTTTGTAACGGGACGACCATTTCACCTCTTATATTCCTGTGTAATTTTTTATTTATTTATTTATTTTTATCTCCCTTGTGGGACTTCAGTCAGGCAAAAGTTTGGGTCAGCTGGCGCCCGCAGAGTCATTGTGCTCTGTCCACTCGAGGAGCTTCACAGTACCGCTAACAACTAGCTGCTAATTGTACTAACTAGCTTTTTTGCATTTATGGGTAAGTGCAAGTTCATTGTGAGTTGGCTGGATGATGTTCGTTTTCGCCACTGGCTTTCTTCTGTTGTCAACCCAATACGAAGCTAGGTGCATTCTGTGGACGAAAACGTCTAAGCTTGGCACTATGGGGGTTAAGGCTGTAGAGAGCCACATGCAGTGCAACAAACACAAAGTTGCTGCTAAGAGACACAAACAGACTCCAGATATTTCACAGTTTTGCTCTCCTGGTGTGGCTAAAGCACCACAGAAAACAGGTGCCTCTGCTACTGCTAGCACTGATCAAAGGGCAGTGTTTGGTGCAACAGAAACTTTGAAGTCGGAGGTTTTGTGGATTTTAAACACGGTGGTCAAACACCAGTCTTTCAACTCCAATGAGGGGATAGGCGATCTTTTTCGGTTAATGTTCCCTGACTCACAAATCGCTAGCACATTTTCCGCGGGAAAGGACAAGACGGCTTATATAACTCGTTTTGGACTAGCAAAAAAGAATAGAATAGAAAAGAATAAAGACAACACCAGAGTACTCTTTAGTGAGATCTCTAAACTTACTAACAATCAGGCAGTTACTGATCCACAGATCCCAGCCACCCACACCAGCAATGACTTTATGGACTTTTTTAATAGTAAAATTTTAAATATAAGAAAAACAATAAATACCACATTAATAAATCCAGTCAGTCTGTCATCTGATATAGTTGATGTAGATATAAACATAAAAGAAAAATTAGAGGCCTTCCACCCACTTCCATAACTAGTACCTGTTATAATCAATCCATTTTTAACTATCTTAAATTCATCCCTTAAATTGGGTTATGTGCCCAGATCATTTAAACTAGCAGTTATAAAACCCCTGATTAAGAAACCAAATCTTGATCCTAGCATACTGTCTAATTATAGACCGATTTCAAACCTACCATTTGTATCTAAAATATTAGAAAAAGTTGTGGCCCAACAACTTCACTCATATTTGCATAAAAATAACATATATGAAAAATTTCATTCAGGTTTTAGGCCACACCATAGCACTGAGACGGCTTTAGTTAAGATAACAAATGACCTCCTCCTCGCCTCTGATCAAGGCTGCATATCTATACTGGTGCTGCTTGACCTTAGTGCAGCCTTTGACACGATTGATCATACTATTCTACTAGAAAGACTAAATAACATGATTGGAATCACAGGATCAGCCCTTTCATGGTTTAAGTCTTACCTTACAGACACCAGTTTGTTAAAGTGAATAATATCTCCTCTAATCATACAAAAATGCAATTTGGAATTCCACAAGGCTCCATTTTAGGACCACTATGATTCATACTATATATGCTGCCACTGGGCAGAGTTATTAGCAGACATGGCATTACCTACCACAGTTACGCTGATGACACACACATCAGCTAAACCAAATGATAAATCAAAACTAAAGAAAATGGAAAACTGTAAAAGATGTGAAGCACTGGATGACACACAACTTCCTCTTACTAAACAGCGACAAAACAGAGGTCCTCCTCCTAGGTCCAAAATCAGCTTTAAATAAGGTATCTGACTTAATATTAAATCTTGCTGACTCCCCTGCTCATCTAAGCTCATCAGCTAAAAATCTGGGTGTCATAATTGACTCAGACTTATCATTTGATCCGCATATAAGTAACATTACAAAAATAGCTTTTCTACACCTTCGTAACATCTCTAGGTAAAGAAATGCCCTATCTCTACCTGATGCAGAAAAATTAGTACATGCCTTTATTACTTCAAGATTAGATTATTGTAATGCACTACTGTCAGGCTGCTCCAGCAAAAACTTGAATAAACTCCAGTTAATTCAAAATGCAGCAGCCAGAGTCCTCACAAAAACCAGGAAATTTGTGTTCGGGATGCAGACACAGTCTCTACTTTTAAATCAAGACTCAAAACCCACCTGTTCAGTTTAGCTTTTTGTATAACCTCTCCTTTCCAGTTACTGTCCTTACAGGACTTCATGAACATGAGGAATTGCTGAAATCTCAGACACTCTACGATATTGTGCCAACATGCTGGAGGTTTGATGATGGTGTTATGGATGGATACCTGTCTGCTCTGATGATGCTCTAATATCTATGTTCCCTCTGGTTTCCTTCCTTCCAGTCAGATCAGATGCCATCTGAATGCAAACATTCACATATGTTTTCTACTGCACTCAGCCTAATTGTTTCTGTTTGCTGTTTGTTTTCTTCTCTCTTTTCTGAGGAAATGGCCACTGAAGGTAATCGATGGCTGAATTCTCCTGGTCCACTACACCTACTGCGGTCAATTCCTTCTGCTCCGGAGTGGGTTTCCCTGTGGTTGACACCTGACCTGCTGCTCACTTACATCTACTACTAGTAATGATCGTACTGAAGCTCTAATGCTACTTCATTTTAAATATGATACCTGATATGGATGCAATGATCACTATTATTAATATCATTATTGTTTTATACTATAGCACAATGTCAGAATTAACTTATGATGTAAATCTCTATCAGTAGTTTGATCAGAGGAGGATGGATCCCCTTTGTGAGTCTGGTTCCTCCCAAGGTTTCTTCCTCCAGCCTTGAGGGAGTTTTTCCATAAGCTTTACATAATTAGTATCAGACAATTTGATTCTAAGCCCGATGTGAGCAAGCCGAGGCAACAGTGTTGCCACTGTTGCCTCGGCTTGCTCACATCGGGCTTAGAATCAAATTGTCTGATACTAATTATGTAAAGCTGCTTTGTGACAACATCCCTTGTAAAAAGCGCTATATAAATACATTTTGATTGATTGATTGATAGCACCTTTTATCTGAAGCGAGCTGATCTCCAATGTCAACAAGTTCTGATGTTTGACGAATCTTTGAATCACACCACTAAATAGAAACAACTGGACGTGCACATACGATATTGGGTTGGAGATCATGTGCATTCACGTTATTTGGGCTCGCACTTTATGGGACATGCAACTGCTCAAGATTTACTGCAGCATTTCAAAGTAAGTAATTATTTTTTAAATGACTTAACTTTATATGTGACCCATCACATCAAAGTGAGGATTAAATTAAATTTGGTAAAAAAAAAAAATACTTCAGTATATTTTCAGATTCTTGTTTTTTAAGCTACATATTGATACCTGATCTTCCTGATATCATGAAGTTAGAGAAATATCTTGATTTGTTTTCCAAATCAGAATAAATCATTGATATTTGCTCTGAAACCTTTTATTTATTTATTTTTAATAAAAACAAGATTTTAAGGGATAAAGATTTTTTGATATTTAGATTAAGATATTAAGCTGGAAAGATAAAAAGGCTTTGCTTGCTGGCAGTGAAAATGACAAAAATGTATCACTTTTCTGCCACCAAATCATGTATTTTTGTAGCTAGGCTACTGCCCAAAAAGTGCTTCATAAAATCATTTTTCATTTAAATGATTTGTATATAAGTTATTACTGTAATTGTATTTTAACTAAATGCAATTGTTGCCTTCATTTTAACTTTAGCTTCATGTTATTATCATATTCTTGTCTTTCCCAGGAGTGTGTGGAGAAGCTGAATCTGACAAATATGGTATCGATCTTCATCGATGGGCCTAATGTAAACCTGAAGTTTTTTGAGCTTTTACAGCAAGAGCATGCTGAGCAGTATGATGGCACCCAGCTGGTTGTCATGGGTAGTTTTGGCCTCCACAGCCTACATAACGCATTCAAATGTGGTTTCTCCATGTGGCAACTGGAGAAGTTAAGATAATTCTAGCTACCTAAGAGAAATATTTCACTAGTCACACAAGAGACTAATGAAGCACTACTTCTACTTCTACAAACTTCTACTAAGGTGTTACTTTGTTCTCCACAATACACCAGCTAGGAGCGAGGACTTCATTGCCATCACCAAATCCTCAGTTTTCCCATTACCAATCTGCCAGTCGTGGAAAGGGCTATAGAGGTATAATAATAAAAATGTATTCATATTGCACATATCAAAACATAATCACGCATTGTTGCGCAATAGATGTATAAGATAACATTGACAGGCATTCTAAAATAATGTACACATTTATGATGAAATAAAGCACAAAATATGTACATATAATGAGACAGCAGAGCAGATGGTATCATCACCCACAGAACAAGTTTTTTTTTTTGTTTTTCCCCTATTTACAGTTAGACTGATGGCAAAATAAAACTATTCAAAAGGTGCAATAATTATCTTACACAACCTAACTCTACTTGTCATGTGACAAGTGAAGATATAGATATTACTATCTTTCTGTACAGTGTAAATATAATCTGTTGTTTCATTGTCAGTGTTGAGTCTGAGAGCTCTGCAAAAGAATTCCAGTGTGCCTGGTCTTTTGTTTTTATGCACAAATGGCAAAGTTGTTTGTACATTTTTGCACCTTTTCTTAAAGATATGGTCATCACTGGTGAAGTATGTGGATTCTGTGAGGACAAAGAAGGTTACAAACCCTAGAACAGCTTCATTCGACATCATAGAAGCAGCCCAGCAAGATTCACTTATCTTGCCTAAACTAGTTCTTCTTGGCTGTCTCAAGGACCTTCACTCCATTTCTTACAAAGTACCAGACTGACGCACCAGCCATGCCATTCCTTTGCAAAGACTTGGCAGAGTTGTTAACTTAATCAGCTTAATATGGAATAATTTCCATCTATTTTATTCTTTTATTCTATCAGACATCTATTCTGAGTTTCACATTGCAGGACAGGAAACGGTAAAAAAAAAGAAATATATTTCATAGTAGTTATTGCCATACAATCATCATGCTTTTTCCTTTTACCCTTTTAGAGTCTGCTTAGACGTTTTGTCAAAAGGGAACATCTTCACAACATCACTCCTCTGCAGCTAGTTAAGCTGGATGCTGCAGACCCCTAGATCTGGGTCAGCAATGCGCAACATCCCACGTTTCCTTCAGGAAATGCACTTTTCTAGTTATGTTATGTAACAGCAATATACTGTTATTCGATTTTCATATATTCTTCTTCTTATTCCGCCGGATTTTTGTCCTGCAGTTTTCGAGATATCGACACCTTTCCAACTCCAGATTGTTCGGTCCAATTGCGTGATCCAGGCTTGTATCCAGAATTTAGATCGGATGCGCAGTTTTCCTAAAAACTTTCTTAATCTGGGAATTTTTCCCATTAAGAATGAATGGGGAACAAAAATGCATGCTCATCTACTGTACTTCTGCTTGACTGATTCGCACCGTTTCAGATACACTATATCAGGGCAGGCCCCCGAGCAGAAATTCACTGTTGTTTTGACCCGCACTCGTTTATTTGTCGTTTTATTGCCATCCCTTTTTCGTCCCATTGACCTCCATTCATTTTTGGCCATACCAAATTCCAGGCTTCCTTTTGCGCGACAACCACTAATATTGATATACTACACCAGGGCAGGTAACAGAGCTCTAGTGCAGAGCCATACTGACCCGCACTCCTCTTTTTGTCATCTTTTCATTACTCGTTCCTCCCATTGACTTTCATTCATTTTCACATACACTCAAGCCAGAGAGCTTCTGTGTCCCAACAGCCACCAAAATTGATGTACTGCATCAGGGCAGGTAACAGAGCTCTAGTGCAGAGCCATAGCCACCGCCTTGGGAGCCATAGCAACACCTTAGTAACCACCTAGCAACACCATAGCAACCACCACAGATACCACAGCATCACCTTAGCAACCACCATGGATACCATAGCAACACCTTATTAACCACCTAGCAACCACTTAGCAACACCCTAGCAACCACCACAGATACCACAGCATCACCTTACAAACCAACTGGGATACATTAGCTTGTGAGCCATGGTAGTGTAGTGGAATATCAACAGGTATTTTCATACACATTAATATTCAACAGTATAATTTGGGGAAACTGTATAAATTGATTAGAATTTGTGTGGAGTGAGTGACCTTGTCCCAATATGGTGGATATTCCCACTTTGGGATGAATGACTCACTCATAAATTTACAAAATTGATGTTTCCCCTTTTATGTGTGAGAACTTGAGTGGATTTTCAGAGTTCAATAAATGAGTTTACAACACAACCGGTTAGTCAAGTTTATAAAGGGTGGTTTATTCATTTCACACAAAACTCATCATTACAACATCATTTGAGGACTTCAGACCAAGCGGTGAAACCTTTTGTAAGCCTGACTTATAATGAAGTAGAGTTGAGAAATGCATGTTTATGTATATGTCTAACTATGAACACATGTCTAATATAAGGTACTAAGTATTAGTGATGTATTATCAAATAACACCCTTTAGGCTCCAGTTCTGGAATAAACCAATGGCTTACTGTTCAGCAGACTAGAGCCTCGTGTGCGTTGGGGAGCTGGGTCTTCGGAGGCTCCTTGACCGACTTTCCGACGGTTGTCTGTGTCCTCTTAAGAGGGGAGATTCAATGAGTGCCCTCACGAATTCCGCTCTCGGGATGCAGATGTTTGGGAGCTTAATGCCGCTGTGGGTAGGAGTGGAGACCTGCGATGGTGTCTTGCGGTTTGGCTGAAGCCGGCCGCTGGTCTTCCAGAACTGGCGTCACGGGTGTACTCGGAAGGATATGATAACTAATTACTGTAGCACGCTATTCCTCCTGGTCTCGAAGGCTTCACACACTTTTAGTAAATGCTGTTGAGGTCAACTATTGGGACTAACTAACACAGGTAACATAAATTAAGTGGTAACTATAAACACTCAGTAATGTGCAGTGCTGATTAAGCATTCTTTCAAATGGAAGGAAGTGCCTTCCTCGATCATCAGATGGAAGAGTCTTAGGGGTTTTCAGTGTTCCGTCTACTGAACACGGTTCCAGAAGTTACTAAGTGTCTCTGATGGTCCTTCAGTTCTTAAAGGTAGTTCCTGCGCGCTGAGCACTATTCTCTGTTCGCGGTTGAGTTTTAAACAGTGGATCCCCCCTTCTGGGTTGGGCCTCGATTCTGATTGGCTGTCTCAGCCTGTCTCACACTGCAAGAGATGGTATTATGTTTAATCCATGAGGGTTGATTGTTTAGTCTGTGAAATAGGCAGATTTGCTTATAGAGAAGTACGACATACACCATATACTTGATTAGGTGAGAAGACAAGCTATATATATATATATATATATATATATATATATATATATATATATATATATAAATACATAGATATATGATTTGTTAGTAGGTATCATTAAAGCTCACATTCATGGTTAGTACACACTATATTACACAAAGGAATGAGGGTATTACTTCGCCCTTGTTTTGGGTCGGAGATACAGATTGATCCAGGTTCACCTGTAGAGATTGGATGGTGTGCAGTTTCCAATATTAGCTCACAGAACCTGAAATTTAGATGCACAAACTTATGTTAGGCACTTTGGTGATCAATTGTGTTGTGGGTATGCACATGGTGGGGCTGTCTGTCCATGTATGGTGCTTCCTTTTGTCTGGGTGAGCCTTCCAGACATTCACAGAGTTTGATTGAAAACCGTTAACCTAGTCGAACAAGGTATCATGAATTCTCTTCTCAAGTTACATTATTCTATGTCAGTGGCTTTCGGCTGTGCATTGAATTAAATTAGTTTATTTGGACGTTCTGTGCTCCTCCAGATTCCATGTGGCTTGTCAGGGGACGTGTAGAGATGTAAATTCCTTGGGTTGCGTGACATCTGAAAGTGTCTGGCCCAGGGGTGTTGGCTGTATGGCTACTGTTTAGAAGGGTTGAGGTGATTAGAGGTGTGAGTGAGTTTTTACGACCGGGGGTACTACTTTTCAGATGCTATTTCCGACAGGGCCCAGGCCTTTGTTCCTATGCAAAAGTAACTCCTCGAGTGGGTTTTGGAATCGCCTTGTCTGATCTGAGGTGCTGTGGTCATCAGCTTGGGCATAGTTCAAAGGCTTCCAGGTTCCCTGGAGTTCTGAAGAAGATTCCTTCTGCAGATATGAGGGGGTGTGATGCCAGGCCCAGCGTCTCTGGGTGAAATCACATAGTTCAGTCCCTCCGTTCACTACAGTAGCAATGCGCAACATCCCACGTTTCCTCCAGAAAATGCACTTTTCTAGTTATGTTATAAAGTTATTCGATTTATATTCTTCTTTCTTCCGCCGGATTTTTGTCCCACTTCTTGTCCCACAGTTTTCGAGATAGACACCATTCCAACTCCAGATTGTTCGGTCCGATTGCCTGATCCGGGCTTGTATACAGAATTTAGATCGGATGTGCAGTTTTCCTAAAAACTTTCTTAATCTGGGAATTTTTTCCCCATTAAAAATGAATGGGGATTAATAATGCATGCTCATCTACTGAACTTTTGCTTGACTAATTCGCACAGTTTCGGATACACTATATCAGGGCAGGCCCCTGAGCACAAATTCACTGTTGTTTTGACCCGTACTTGTTTATTTGTCATTTTATTTCCTTCCCTTTTTTGTCCTATTGACTTCCACTCATTTTCACCCATACCAAATTCCAAGCTTCCTTTTGCCCGAAAACCCCCAAAATTGATATACTACATCATGGCAGGTAACGGAGCTCTAGTCCAGAGCCATACTGACCCACACTCCTCTTTTTGTTATATTTTCATCCCTAGTTCCTCCCATTCATTTTCACATACATACATGGCAACCACCTCAGATACCATAGCAAAACCTTAGCAACCACCATGGATACCATAGCAACACCTTAGCAACCACCATGGATACTATAGCAACACCTTAGCAACCACCATGGATACCATAGCAACACCTTAGCAAGCCCCATGGCTACCATAGCAACAACTTAGCAACCACCATGGATACCATAGCAACACCTTAGCAACCACCATGGATACCATAGCAATACCATAGCAACCACCTCAGATACCATAGCAACACCTTAGCAACCACCCCATATACCATAACACCTTAGCAACCACCATGGATACCATAGCAACACTTTAGCCACCTCATATACCATAACAACACCTTAGCAACCACCATGGATACCATAGCATAGGGTGACCAAACGTCCGTATTTCCCGGGACATGTCCGTATTTCACGTCCTGTCCCGGGCGTCCCGGGTTTTTTTTTTAAAGTGAGGAAATG
>BRDA01046648.1:0-32711 GCA_036984385.1 Crenuchus spilurus
GGAGAGAGTGAGAGAGAGTCGATCGTCAAGGTGAGGTTGTGTTGAACCGACTGTTTGCGGGGAAGACCAGTAGTTCAGTCTTAGAGAGGTTAAGTTGTAGGTGGTGATGTTTACTTTTATATACATTATATATAACAGTAATATACATTACTGTTATATATGATGTACATATCATAAATACTGTCACAACTACAATTTAGTGAGATAATCAAAATCTCATTGTGATATTATACATATAGCTAGACATACTTGCACATATCTCTTAGTCAAGTTTAATTAAAACTAGGATATATTATTCCATAAACAACCACAACTGTTGTAGTTAAACACTGTTAACACTGGAACTACCAGACCTTTGCCATTTGGCAGTTATACCTTTAAATCCCAAAGAATAGTGTGTATTGAGGTTGATTATGGACATATATATTATATTCTATTGTAAAGTGTTTATTGAGGTGGTAGATGGACTAATATCTTATATTCCACTGATTAATAGTGTTTACTGAGGTTTATTATGGCCTAATATTTCATATCCTTGTATATAGTGTTTGTTGAGGTTGTTTATTAACTAAAATGTTTATTTTAGTGATTAATAGTGTAAGTTGTTTATGGATTAGTATGTCTTATTGTAGTGTACAGAGTGTTTATTGATTTACTACCTCAATGTATTTATTGAGGTTGAATATAGACTATAGATAAATAGGTTGACTATTTCATGTTCTAGGGTACAGAGTGTATATTGAGGCTGTTTATAGACCAATATTTCATATTCTTAGTGTATCCACAATATGTCCCATGACACCCTGTATGAAATATGCATTAAACTTACAGTAGAGAGTAAACTGCTGCACTAAAGTCTAGAAACTCTGGGTAACCCCAAAGTATTGAGAGATATTTATATTAAATTTCATGGAATCAGTAGACCTTCAGGAAGAACTACTACTGCTTTAAGTAGATATCATACAGTATATTAAATATGGCTCAGTAATGTTCAGTGAAGGTCCTGTAGGTTTTTCCTTGTCACAGCCTTTTATTCTCTTTATTTAGAGTACCGGTAATTATTTTAAACACTGTTCATCAAATGCTTTGCTCTATGACTGTTCACCAATTGCTAAACTACCTGCCTATATAATACCTAAAATGAAACAAATCAAATACAGTCTATATATAGCCTACAAATGAAAGATGCAAAGAGAAGAGTTCATTCTTTTCTCATAAATTTAAACAGCTTTCACTGTAGTTTCTGCAGATTTAACTGTGCACTGAGAGGACAATTGTGAATGATGAATATGAAAAGAGAACTTAGAGGCATATTTCAATTACAGCCAGCACAGATTGATGTTTGCCCAAATGATGGAAAGAGGCTATTAAAGCAGTAGTCATGTGGAAATGAAGATTCTGAAAAAGAAGAGGGTGTTCTGTCTTCAGCTAATAGCTTCAGATAATTACACTCAGATTACGTTAGTACAGGTTTGGAGAAAATTCTAAGCATGCAAAACCAGGAAGTGTTGACTAACTCTAAATTACATGAATAAAGGAGATTGGTGACAGTGTATAATATGTGAACTGTTCAGTCAGTGATGTTAAGTTGGTATTATGGTTCAAATAGATTAAAATTGCAGAGGATCATGGCACTGTTATAATTTTGTACACTATTTGAGCAGTGGTGGATTAGTCAATATTTCAATTTCAATTTAATTTAAGTTAAATTAACTTAAGTCTGAAGTCTAACACTTGCAAAAGGAAAATAATTACCTAGAATAGTATTTTGTTGTTGCACCATAACACAGTTTTAATTTCTAATATTTATACTTGTTGATGACTGGCACAGTGATATTTCATGATCTAGGTTCAATTTGTCAAAAGGTTTGTAATATTTAATCATCTTAAGTGGTAGAATGAGTATTCAGTGTAATGCTCACTCTTCTATTAATAACAGTCTTATGTTAAGATACTTTTGGGAAACCCGGATGTGATAATGAGGTCTATGCATGTTAAGTCTTAACATATCTGATGTTTGCTATTGAGAGAGCAAATGAATTGCTTTCATGTTTGTTCGTTAATAATGAAACATAACACATTCAAGTAATTGAACTGTAATGCGACACCTCATGTTCAAGACTAGACCATTAAATATTAGGAGTTATTAAAACGACCCACAACTATCTAGAATAACAAGGTTTGAGGGTAAGAGAGGCACATTGCTCCCGTGTGAAGTGCTAAGTATGATCTCATTGGCCTGTCCCATCTTGTACTTACTCTAGCCTGATCTCTGGAGAGTCCCCGAGCTCCCCACAGGGTCGTGTGCCCTTGAATATAAATTGATGACATCTATATTTAAAGCAGTTACATTATTAAAGTCTTGCTTTTCATGCGTCCGTCTCAGCCCATTTTCTCCACTCTCGTTTTCGATTCAGACCAGCAAGCTGGAGTCAATGAGAGTCACGCTCTCTGCATGGAGTTTTTCAAAGGCATCTTTTCTCCCCAAAATAAGCTGATCTCCAGCTGCAGTTCAGCAGCTGCAGCCGACTTCAAAGGCAACGTGAGGTTTCAGCCTCAGGATTGGCCTGGATCTCCCACTCCTGGGTACAGATAAGGGGCCGGAGGCAGAAAGGTGAGATGCTGCAGAAAGGCTCTGCAGGATAACAAGCAGGTTGTGGGGGAAACAAAGATTTCAGTAAATGACTGATCCCCATGACAGAGGAAGCTAAATCTGTATCTTTAGCAAAGGAGCTGTAACTTCCATACAGACCTTCTGCTGACACCACACAGTGTAATGCAAAGCCAGATAATCTGTAAACAAACACACCCCAAATGTGTGTTTACACATGTATACACACGGAGTTGTACTCTCTCTAGCAATAAAAAATTAACAGGTGCATAATGATAAACCTCATTAGCCCATATTCTCTCCATACACTCAACCTGATTCCCACTTAATTACAAAACCTATACACATGCATCAGCACTCAAAACATGTGCAAGATCAGTTGCATCGTTAAGATCAGTTCACATTCCAAAATAACAATTATGAAGGGAAGAAAACTTTCAGCACATGACTGAATGTTAAATTAACAATTTATTGACTAATAATTAAAAAGTTTTCTCAAAGCTGTTTTTGTGTTCAGAGCTGAAAAATAACCAATTATTCACACTCTCCTACAAACACACAGCCCTGGTCACTTGTTTTGTCTTTGGCTGGTTTTGGTATATATTTGAATTTGGTATATATTTGTCTTAGTCCAACTCTATCCTCTAGTCTTAGTTTCATGTTTTGGGTATTGTGTTTGCACATTATGACTCATGCATGATCTGCTTTTGTTTGCTTAAACCCCACTGTATGAATATTCATCCAGCCTTTTTCCTCCTTAACTACAACCACTGACTGTACTTTATGTATTCCTGAACAGCACTGAGAATCTTTGGAATGTGCTGAATAACAATTTTGTGCACTGGTGTAAATCTCCCATCATCAATACAAGATCAAGATGTTGTGACATTGCAGAAGCTTGTGGAAACAATACCACAGTGAATACATGCTGTAATCAAAGCTAAAGGTCAAAGCTAAAGCTTAAGCTCACTGGGGAATTCCATTAGCCATAAATGTACTGTAAAATGGTATTAGTAACTCAATGATAATGACTTAATATTAACAGGGCAATACTTAACATGAACTGTAATATTATTACAAAATTCAGAATGTGTCCCAATATTCCATTTTTGTAATTATTTTAGGTCTTGGACTACAAATCACATACACTCACCCCTCCACAGACTAGACACACATACCCTACAGACTCCATCTGTGTTCAAAGACTGCGAAAGGTTAATCACTGCTGTTAATTTCTGCTTAATGACTGTCAGAGTGCTGTGAAGGTCATTGAGAGCTGCAGGAGGAAAAGTTTGAGTCAGGAAGAATGATAGAACTTCCCACAAGGCCTCTGATAAAGGTGTCCATAAACTAAACTCAGCATGTAAGATGGCAGACAGGCAAAGATCATATCCAATAGTGGTCCAGACATTTATTCAATATTAAAACATAAACTGTAACCTGCGGGAACACAAGTCAGCTCAGCTGTTACGGTGTGTATATTTTATTAATACAGCTTGTGTCTTATTAATATGGGAGTAGATGTAGACTTAAATGGATCTCTCTCTCTCTCTCTCTCTCTCGCTCTCTCTCTCGCTCTCTCTGCAGTGTGGTATTTGTGGGTGTTTATTTGTTGCACTCATCCACTTGTTAGGTAGCACTAACAGTCGGTGTGATTTCAGTGTGGTTGCTGATGCAGCCTGACTGCAGCTTTGTGTATGAATTATAGAGATGCCCTGAGTGAAGAAGAAGATAGGGGGGCAGGCAGCCAACCTCCAATCTCAGAGTAACGCACTCTCATATGCAGCTGAGGAAAATGCCAGTTAGGTCTTATTTGGACAAGCAGTGGTATCTCATATCTGATCCTTTTTCTTCTAAACAGCAAACCTGATCAGATCTCCATTGTTCTAATACATGATGTCTAAACAAAGGAATCTGGTAGAAGCTAAATTTGATCTGAACACTGTTTAAATGCAGCCTAAGGCACTATGTGTGAGTGTCAGGACTGCTGAAATGAAACTTTAACAGGGCATGAGCCTCAATGGTTTATTAAATATGTTCTTCATGTTTCACAAATGTATTCAAATAACATGTATTCCCTGAAATCATCCATCCATCCATCCATTATCACACCTGCTTAATCCTTATCAGGGTTGCGGTTTTCCCTGAAATCAATACAAGAGAAAAAAGCAGAGTGACGATGTGTTTGTTTTTTAAAGTTCACGTTGTCTTTATGGTCATTCTTTAATATAATTGGTATACAGCGTCACACCAACAAATTAGAATATTGTAAAAAAGTTTAATGTTGTTTATATCTTAATTAATAAAAGTTAAACTGTCATATTTTATATTCATTACATGTGAAGTGATATTTAGAGCCCTTTTTGTTTTTACTGCTGAAATACTGTTGTTATAACCTTTATGTCTAAGAATATAAAATATTCAGTCCTGGCCAAATGTTTTAGACAAAACCGTCTCACAACAAAAACGTCACAGGGTTGACTTTCTCGATTTGACTTTTTTTCCTTGTTTGGAAAAAACAGGTTTTGTGTCAACGGTTGAATGCAATTGATCATCTGCCTTATTGCTACTTAACTAGTCAGCGCTTGGTGGCGCATTGACAGTTATCACACGAACATTTGCCAATTTAATCTGCTCCCGTGTAAATGCCTGGCCTTGGTTACATTCTATAAAACCATTTAACTCACTTGTGTGACGAGCCTTAACTTGCTTAGCTTAACTAGGCTAATGTTTGCTAGTTAGCTTATCACTAAGCTAGCGCTAGGTTATCACTCATACAAACACAGTGTCAGCGTCTGCGATGAGCCCCGTTTATCCCTGTTGCCCAGTTAGTTGTGCATCTTAAGAAACATGTCCTGTTAATGAAAAAAATAAATTAGAAAACACAAACAGCAAAGCAATATGGCAGACATTTGACCGCACCTGGGTGATGATGCAAAATCCAGGAGTTTCTGAATGAGCAGAAAACGTTGCCAGGTAGACGGTTGGGTGGGGCAATTGAGAAAGTCATCCCTGTGACGTTTTTGTTGTGAGACTGTGTTGGTTTTCGAACACCCCAATTGTTCCAGTCATTTATTGCAATTCAAGTCAAACAAATCGAGTGAATAGCTTGAAATGATACAAAGGTAAGTGGTGAACTGTCAGAGGTTTTAAAAAAGTAAGGTTACACAAAACTGAACATTAATTTACATTACAGAATTATACACAAATGTCAGGGATCAAAAATGGGTTTTCAGGTGAAGGCTGTTGTGCAGTAATGGATATTGATCAAGCCTTGATTACTGCTGCTACTCATTTCTATAGAGTGAGGCAACCTGAGCCACCATGGCTACCACAGCATTCTGCAGTGCCATGCAGTACCCTCAGGTATGCACCTTATTGGTCAGGGGTTCATCCTACAGCAAGATAATGACCTAAAATATAAGCCCAAGCTCTGCCAGAACTACATCAGGAAAAAAGAACAAGATGGTCAGCTTGAAAAAATGAGGAGTGGCAGCACAGTCTCCAGACTTAAACCCCATCCAGCTGATTTGGACTGAACTGTACAGAAGAATATTTGATGTCTATTGTAGAAAGAATGCCACAAATGTGTTCAGCTGTTATATCTGCCGAAGGTGCTACTTTGATGAGTCCTAAATTTAGATACATTTTGGTATACAAATTGATTCCAATGATTTTTAACTCCAAGTGCTTATTTGTACTATACTTTCATTTCAGAGTGCAATGAAACATTAAACTGAATAATTTGCAATAAGTACCTGGACAAAAATAGAGAAAAATAGTATATGGCAAATTACCTTTTTGAATTAAATTGTGAACACAAATAAACTTTCAAATATTTTCATTTTTGCACAGGTACATTTGAACGAAATGTGTTTCAGGCCCACAGTGCAACACAAAAGGATATTGCACTACACAGAGTACATATACACAGTGTGTTCACAGGGCATTTAACATGTGATACCGTAAGTACAGTAAGGACAACAGAGATAATTCACATGATTATAAATATAATTGTGATGGCATGCATGGAATGTCAATGGGAAGTCAAGCAGCATAGAGATGTGCAGGTTGTAGACTTATAGAGATTATAAAATTATAGACATTATGGAGATTGTAAACATTATTTGCATATAATTGATTATATGCATTAGTGAAGTGCAGGTGCATTTGAGCATACTTTATAAACATTCATTGTAGTAGCTTGAGGAGATGCGTCCCATAACAGCAGTTATAAGGGGGGTGTCTGTTCAGCCTCCCTGAGTTTTGGGAGGCAGCAGTGTAGTCTGACTGCCTCTGAAAAGAAACTGTTGCAGAGTCTTGTGGAAGAGGAACAAATGCACTGGTAACTTTTTCCAGATGGCATTGGATAGAAGAGGTTGAGAAAGGTCATCAACAATGCTGGATGCTTTATAGATGCAGCATTTCTTTTAAATTGTATGGCTGGTAGGAAGACAACAGTATACACCAAATGTAACACTGATATTCTCAGCCATCTTCACAGTCATCTGTAGAGTTTTGTGGTCTGAAGTTCCTATACAAGGTGGTCAGATAGCAAGTTAGAATGCTCTCAACTGTACAATATCATGATGGGAGGCAGGGAGGGTGACTCTCTTCATCCTCTACAGAAAGTGAAGCCTTTGTTGGGTTTTATTGGGGAGGTTTGTGCTGTTGAGAGACCAGGTGTGCTTTTCAGACATGTACACACCAAAGAACTTGGAGCTTTTGATCTGCTCCAGAGTTGATCCATTGATGTAAGGTAGACAGTGATCACTGCACATTCTGAAATCAACAACCATCTCAACTTTAAATACAAAATCATTGCCTTTGCACAAGTCCATAATGTCTTCCTTGTAACTGACCTGTCATTGTTGGTGATGAGGCTGACCACTGTGATATCATCAGCAAACTTGATGATGTGGATTGAGCTGTGCTTTGCAGAACATTCATGACATGACATCAAATTGATTATTAGTTAATCTCTATCATATCCCAGTGGCTAAATGTAAATCAAATATATTCACTTTCATTCCTCACTATTGTTATTTCACTATACTATAAATGTCCTATCATAAGTTGCCTTTTGCTATACTGTTGCTTTAAAAGCTCCCCCACTCGCATCCTGTCCAGTCCATCTAGCCCCACTCTACCCACTTAGTGTTCCAACTATTGACACATCTTGATTGCTACATCTGCATGATCTTGCTAGAGAGGCCACAGCGAAGATATGCAAATGGTGTAATCTCATTAATCGGAGTAACACCACCTCTCATTAAGATCACAATCAGGCAAACATGATGGCGCATGCAGCATTTCGTTAATGAAGCTCATAATCAGGCATTACTACAGCTGATGTATTTGTAAAAGCAGTGAAGCAAGACAGGGTTGCCCTGTGTTTATTGCTAGGATAACAGTATGCAGCTGTTTCAGCTGTGTCCTCCCCCTGTTCACTCATAAAGGTAAACCCACTCGAACCCATCTAGACTTCCCCATAAAAAAAATCATTCAGAACAGCTGTGACACTTTGAAAGGTTATTTGTCCTAAGTGATGAGGTGGTGAACTTTTTGCTAAGCCTTAACTTATAAACAATAGTTTATATTACAACCTGACCAGACGGGTCCCCATAGAAGGTCTTTCATTAGTTCTTCATGATGAGCACAAGTGTGTGGCAGCACTATGGAAAAACTTCCTTTTTATTTCACGGGTAGAATTTCAGTCAAGCCTGTAGGCGGTGATGCTTGGCCCCTGTGGTTCCAACCCCTCAAACCAAGCTCAGAACTTGCTTTATAAACCTTTCTTCCATTATAAAACCCTGAAGCTTTTGCTAGAAAACTGTCACCAGGGATTTTTCCTTCCTTGTGCCTGTGGGCCAACATGTTTCTAGATTGCAAGGTCTTTTGACACTCTTATATGGCCTCTGTTTTCTCTAAGAGTTCACTCCACCAAAAGTGGACCCTCTAGGGACCGCAATGAATTTGGAGATGCCTTATGAGAACTAAAATGTTTGCTTTTATTGGTAGCTCCCTAGATGAGATGAGTGCGCAGTCCATCAGGATTCTAGCAACCTGAGCATCATTTCAGGTATCCCTTTGGAGAATATTTACACATCTGCTAGAGTGGCTTCTACTGACATGTTGATGAAGCTTTGCTGTCTCTATGTCACTGAGCTTTCCCTCGTGATCATTTGGGCTGCTGCTCTTCTGTGGGTGTGCAAATGCAAGTTTGTACAACTGAAAAAAACAGTGACAGCTCATTTGATCATGTTCAGTTCAAGTGACTTCAAATTCAAACTCAAAAATAAACACATTCCTTCTAATTTATATGAATGATATTGCTTAGCTGTCAGGGTCTATGGCACACATTTGATCAAGTGACTAAGGGACATGCAGAGGGAATGTTACTTTAACATGTATTTGAGATACAAAGAAGGGGCATCATGTTCTCAAAACAGCTCCACTGTTAAACAATAATTGACCACTTCATCTACAAATATATTGTGCTGTAGCAACTCTTGTGGGTTTGGCAGTACATTTGTCAAAATCCCATTAAGCCTAATGAGAAACTGTAGCATATGGATGCATGAAATTATGTCATCTGCCAGAAATCATTAATATGTGTAATATGTGTAATGCAATGTCATTGTGAATACACATACACAAAGGTTTAAATAGAGATGCTATATAAAAATGCTAACTATAAATAACTATATGAAAGTCATCTTAACTGAATGCATGTGTGCTGTGTCAATATACTCTCTCAAAAATTAAATCTTGATTGATCTCAGTGGTACTTATATCTTCTCATAAGGTTGAATAGGATTTTTCCCAACATTCATCCAAGCTTGTTCAACCATCTAGCAGTAGCTCTGAAAGCAGACGCAGAGCAGGGATAGCTCAATTGAAAAAGAATTTCATGAACCACATTCTAGAGATGTTTCATATTCATATATATATATATATATATATATATATATATATACGAAATAACTTAATCAGAGTTCCAGACCGTGTACCGTAGTTACTATATACTCCTCGACCGTAGGTCCCTCCCAATAAGACACCAATACTTTCTAAGTATTTACGGTTCTTTATGTGTTATACCTGTCGCTACTTTTAGGTCCTGTCCGACTTCCTCTCCCCTCCTCTGTCTACTCTTCTTTACGACACAGTCAGTAACTATACTACCGGTATAGATAAAATCGGTCTGGATCTTCTTTGTCTAGAAACTCATTCAGTATTCACGACACACTTTGGCACTTAGAGACTTCCTTACTCGTTTTTATATATATATATATATATATATATATATATATATATATATATATATATATATATATATATACACACAGACTTTTGCTCATTCCTTCAGAGATTCACGGTTTCACACAGCACTTATGACTTACTCAAAGATCTGTTTCTTCTAGGTCTGGCTAAAATAGATATGGCCATCATATCAATGACTGACACAGCATTTCTTCTCATCTGTCTCCTCCCCTCTCCTTCAGCCTGTCCTGGATTTTCATCGCTGTCCATATTGTGTATTTCTTGGCATTTATGAATCTTTCATAACCACAGAATAACCCTCCCTGGATGCCAGCTCCTCATATATCATTGATGCCATGTGCCAGACCTTGAGACTAATTCAATAAAGCATATATGGAGTGTTATTGTTGGTCTCTGAGGAATAATCTCAGTGTGGTGAAGTCTGGCGCACAGGGTGGAGACTGATTTTGGATTTCAGCCTGAATCCATTGATCTCTGAATCTACACCACTCTTCTCTCTGCTTTTCATATTTATTTACACAACACTGATAATCCATCCTCACATTCTTGCAAAACCACACAAATGTGAGGTTAAGCGATCCTGCTATGAAACAGTAATGCTCTTTCCCCTGACAGAGTTCCCCAGTAGATATAAAGAGACATCAGCCTGCTGTACCCCATCCTGCTTCTGGAGCTCATTAAGATGTAAAAATGCCACCGTAGTAGTTTATTGGCGATGCAAAGGGCACACAAAGCTAATTAATCCTGGGAAGATTAACTGAGTGGTCACAAGTATCACTAAGCAAATCTTAGTAGAGAAGTAAGTTAGGTCTTATGCAGCAGTATACACAGTCATGTCAGAGTATTATGACCAGCCCTGGTTTGGAATTAACTCGCCTGGGATATCACAGATCCCATGTGACAGGGTTTGCTGCAGGTACAAATAAGCGAGCACCCCAGTCAGTTGTAGCAGAGTGCGAAATCATCATCGTGGGCAAAGGACATGTTCTGACTGATGTTTAAAAGGGTAATATTAAAGTATAAAGGGTGATATTAGGATACCGAGAATTGTCCTCATAAATTGAGTTCCTTCCAATGGCATAACTGTGGTGCCCTACTGGCCATTGACACCAGAGGGAAGCAACAACTCCAACAAGTGGTACAGAGCAATTGACATGCCCAAGTGGAGCATTTAACCTCTATAACAAACACAGGAGCAATGAATAAAGGGTCAGAGATCACCACGTCATATTATGTATGTATCTGTGACATCCTGGTTCAAGTTCATTCCAAACCAGCTGTTGTCATAATATTCTGATATGATCATGTATTTCATAGTTAAATGATGAATATAATGCATTTTTAAGTTAGAAATACACTCTTATTTTTAGGATGATCTTGATAGTTTTTGGTTACTGAGATGTGATTAGTCTTGGTTTGTGAAATCGTGCAAGTACATGAACATCAATAACATCCTAAAACCTACACCTATTCAAATTTGTTTTTATTTTTCACTCTTGGAAACTTGTGCATCATGGTTAGATATTCCCGTCAAATGCCTTCTCTTGCACATCTGGCCTCAAGGTCATCTTTTAATCTTTCCATCTGTTCATTTTTCTTCTTCCTCAAACATTTCTTATTTGCACATTCTGTGAAATCACACAGCTTGACTGTCTTTTTTGTTGATCTGCATATTGAATATACAATAACTGAACCTCAGTCAAAGCAGCTAAATATCAAATAGCACATATCCAGCTCTAAGCATCATGTATTTGTATTTTATTTGTATTTATTTATTATTGTGCATTAAAATATTAACTGAGTGATAACACCGTGGTTCACCCTGGCATTATCATGTGATCTGGGTTGTCCAATCATAAGTGGCACTAAGTACACTGTGTTGAAGATATATTTGTGGTTACAGATACATATGAACATTTGAATGGATATGAATATGTAATGTGAACACAATGTTCTGACTGTCTTTGTCTTTTCCTGCATTTTTATAATGAATGCACCTCCTCTGTGATATCCCTCATAGCACATAATAGCAGATGTAAAAGTATTCTATTAGCATGTATGTAATATTGTGCATCCTAGCATGTAGTAGACAAATTGCAGAGATGATATAATCTTGTTACAGTGACCATGAGACTAAATGGTCCTCTTGTTTCCGAGACAAAATAAAGTCATATTATTACTGCGACCAGTGTTCTGCTTCACTGAAGCTATGCTCTTCTTATGGATAGTACAGTATTCTAAAGAATTAGGAAGAAGCATAATAATACATAAGTTACTATCATAAAATGTAATTAAAAGCATAACACTTTTTTTCTATGTGTTCATAACACTGTGAATTTAATCAGCTAATCAGTAACAGTAGCAGCACACTTGTGAACATCTCAGATTCATGTTTGTTTTGCATGTGCATTGCTGTATACTGTGAGAGATCATGTTCGGCTAGGCTTTAATGGGTGCTTTAGTCATCTTCACTGGTGCAGGAGTTGATAACGTGTGCTGTGTGTTAAAAGACAGTGTTTGAGAATCAAGGGTGTCTTCTGTACAAGTCAATGCTTTTGTTCTTCTTACGATTTGAGATATCTTGTAATTCAATGAAGCACACAGGCAATTCAATACCACAAGGTACTTATTTCCTTATGCCTTCCACACAGGTCATTGCACTACATGTAGCACTGACATTTGTAAAGGTCAAAAACCTTTTTAACAGAAGCTTTGGTTTTAGAAAAAAACAGGCTCAACCATGTTCTTCTCCAATGAAAGAGAGAATCTCTTAATTTTCTTAGAAGTGAAAAACTACATAATTAGTTATTTAAACATCCTTCCTTCTTAAGATTAAGATGTTCACTCACTGGCCACTTCATTAGGTACACATAGCTTGTTAGCTTATATTATTATTATTATTATTATTATTATTATTATTATTAACATTACACTTATATAGCGTCTTTCTCAAACTCAAGGACACTTTACAATCAACACACTCCATTTACACACACTCAACCACACACTACGGCGAGAAGCGGCAGCCAGTCGTGCACAGCGTACTCTCAACCTGAAATGATCGTCCACCTGGAGGATCACCCAGAACAGAGTGCCAACCATGTCTGGGCATACACACATGCATACATTCTTACACAGACATACACACACACACCAGGGTAATTTTGGAGTATCCAATTCACCTGACCTCCATGTTTTTGGACTATGGGAGGAAATTTGCTGGAGGTAACCCACACAGACACAGGGACTTGAACCCAAAACCTCAGCACTGAGAGGCAAACGTGCTAACCACTAAGCCACCATGCTGCCCATATATGCACTCATTGTTTATTTTATCAGCTCCACTGACTGAGTTTACTTTGTAGTTCTCCAATTTCAGACTGTAGTCCATCTGTTTGTCTGCACGCATCAAAAATTAGAACCACAACAGAACAGATATTATTTGGGTATCCTTCTCAACACTTAAGTTACACTGATTGATGGGGGTTCTGAGTCCTGACCATTGAAGAACAAAGTACACAGAGAAACAATTACAGTGTGTAATTGTAGAACTACAAGGTGCACCTATACAGCTTATAAAATGGACAATGAGTGTAGATTTATGGCATGTGTACCTAATGAAATGGCCAATGAGTGTATATAATAGTGCATCTCCAAAAATGAGAATATCACAAAAATATCCATTTGTATTCATGATTTCATTTTCAAAAGGAACTGTCACACATTTTATATCAATTGCATGTAAAGTAACACATTTTTTGTTTTGTTTTAATGTTGAAACTGAATAGAAATATACTCAGACTCAAAATACAAATCTTGTAATAATTTGATATTCTAGATTTTTGATTTTCATGATCTATATATATTCACACATCATGTCATACAAATCTTTAGAAGGAATAGAGAGATGGTAGTTCAGAGGAATTGTTCAGTGTGAGATTTTTTTAATATAAAAAAGGATCTTTGCAGTACTGCTCCAGTCTTTGTGTCATGTGCTTATGCAATAGACTATCTATTCTAAAACCTGCAAATTTCTTCAAGCTGCAGCTGCTTCTCTGGTTCTGAATATAGATGTGGATGCAATCAGATCAATAGTGGATCTCATAACTCTTAATTGCTGAGTCTTTGATTCCTCTGTAGTAGATTCTCCAGCCATGACCTGGAAACCAGTTGTACCCTGCCATCTTTAAAGATGTATTATTTCTTTAAATGTGCTCCCAGAAATCAAGGAGAGGCGGCTTCCCGAGCAAGATGTGAAAGACTTTATCTCACTTTCTTTATCTTATGTGACAAGTCAGTTGATAATAGAATTTAAGTGTTTATTGTTGGTAGATCTGTAAAAGTTATGACTACATGAAGGACATCTCTTTTGACAGGCACCTGCCATTCTTACATCTTTTCTTTGCTTTATTGTTTGAATGAACAATGCAAGGAAAGAGTCAAGGATGGACAAATATAAGATGTACCTTTTGTTTAGTTTCATTAGCCTTGATTGTAATGTATGTGACTGGAGAAGGAGATAAATTGTAGGGCTAGAACCACTGACTGCTTCCATATCATCCTACCTCATGATAGAGAACATGGAGGAGTGGAGTGGTGGACAGGACAAGATGTGCTTACTTTATATCCATGTTATTTTTCTGAGCATTTTAATTTATTCCAGCATGATATCAATGGTTAGTCTGAATGTTTTCTATCTAATGATTCAATTAACTTTGTGTTTCTCTCTTTACTGCTTTTTTATTCCTGAGATATTCCTGTCTATTTCTTTTTGTTTTTACGTATTTTGTTTTGGTGTCAACCAGAGGAGGGTGGGTTTTCCCATCTGAGGCTTATTACACCACTGTTGTCTAAGATTTGCTCAGTAGGGGATTGGGCTTGCTTTTTGTAAAGTGCTTTGTGACTAAACTTGTTATATTGCGCATTGCAAAGCAATGCGCAATATACTGTTTTTCGATTTTTCATATATTCTTCTTCTTCTTTTTCCACCGGATTTTTGACGCGCTTCTTGTCCCGCAGTTTTTGAGATATCGACACCGTTCCAACTCCAGATTGTTCGGTCCGATTGTGTGATCCGGGCATGTATACAGAATTTTGATCGGATTTGCGGTTTTCCTAAAAACTTCCTTAATCTGGGATTTTTTTCCCATAGAGAATGAATGGGGAGCAAAAATGCATGCTCATCTACTGTACTTCTACTTGACCGACTTGCACCATTTCGGATACACTATATCAGGGCAGGCCCCTGAGCACAAATTCACTGTTGTTTTGACCCGCACTCGTTTATTTGTCGTTTTATTGCCATCCCTTTTTTGTCCCATTGACCTCCATTCATTTTTGGCCATACCAAATTCCAGGCTTCCATTTGCGCGACAACAACCAAAATTGATATACTACATCATGGCAGGTAACAGAGCTCTAGTCCAGAGCCATACTGACCCGCACTCCTTTTTTTTGTCATCTTTTCTTTCCTCGTTCCTCCCATTGACTTCCATTCATTTTCACATACACTCAAGCCACAGAGCTTCTGTGTACCAACAGCCACCAACATTCATGTACTCCATCAGGACAGATAACAGAGCTCTAGTGCAGAGCAGAGCCATACTGACCCGCACTTCTCTTTTTGTCATCTTTTCATCCCTCGTTCTTCCCATTCATTTTCACATAGAGACATGGCAACAGCCTTAGGTCCCATAGCAACCGCCTTGGGTGCCATAGCAACCGCCTTTTGACCCATAGCAACCGCTTTGGGTTCCATAGCAACGGCCTTGGGACCCATAGCAACGGCCTTGGGACCCATAGCAACGGCCTTGAGGCCCATAGCAACCGCCTTGAGACCCATAGCAACCGCCTTGGGAGCCATAGCAACCGCCTTCAGGCCCATAGCAACGGCCTTGGGTACCATAGCAATGGCCTTGGGTGCCATAGCAACGGCCTTGGGTGCCATAGCTACCGCCTTGGGTGTCATAGCAACGGCCTTGGGTGCCATAGCAACGGCCTTGAGGACCATAGCAACCGCCTTGAGGCCCATAGCAACCACCTTGGGAGCCATAGCAACGGCCTTGAGGCCCATGGCAACGGCCTTGGGTGCTATAGCAACGGCCTTGGGTCTCATAGCAACGGCCTTGGGTGCCATAGCAATGGTCTTGGGTCCCACAGCAACGGTCTTGGGTCCCACAGCAACGGTCTTGGGTCCCATAGCAACGGCCTTGGGTGCCATAGCAATGGCCTTGGGTGCCATAGCAACAGCCTTGGGTGCCATAGCAACGGCCTTGAGGGCCATAGCAACGGCCTTGGGTGCCATAGCAACGGCCTTGGGTGCCATAGCAATGACCTTGGGTGCCATAACAACGGCCTTGGGTGCCATAGCAACGGCCTTGGGTCCCATAGCAACTGGCTTGGGTGTCATAGCAACTGGCTTGGGTGCCATAACAACGGCCTTGGGTGCCATAACAACGACCTTGGGTGCCATAGCAACAGCCTTGGGTACCATAGCAACAGCCTTGGGTGCCATAGCAACCGCCTTGGGGGCCATAGCAACCAGCACAAATACCAAAGCATTACAAACCAATTGGGATACCTTAGCTTGTGGGCCATGTTAGCAATGCGCAATATCCCGCGTTTCATTCAGGAAATGCACTTTTCTAGTTGTAAATATCACCATACAAGTCCATTTGAATTGAACTGAATGTACTCATGTATCCTCTGCTCAAAGCTATTCCAAGCAGATGTTTGGAGCATCGCTTGTCTCCTCTGGTACCAGGACAGCCAGTAAATCAGCTTGCATATCACAGAGGGGGATTGGTACTAAGAAATGGCAACTTTTAGACTTTTAAATGCATTCACTGGCTCTGAGAAGAGCTTTCCAATTATCAAGACCACGCTGCCCAACCCTACTCATGGAGATGTATCCTACAAAATTCCAATGCTAACCCTAACTCACCAGTCTCTAATATTCACACATCCCTGACGTTTTTGATTATTTGGATCAAGTTTGTTAGATTATTGCTTGGATTAAACTCTGCAAGGTGAAGATCTCCAGGGGATCTGAGGTCTAGTCATTCTGCACATTTGAAACATACTGCAGATAATGAACTATGTCAGTGTAAGTCCTGAATTTGTGAGATGCTTTTCTCACTGACTCTTTTGTACGTAAGAACTCTGAGATGGGAAATGACACTCAGTGTGTATTCCCCAACACCACACTGCTGCAAACTTTGTATCCAGATTAAACAACTTTGCAAAACCCTCAGGATCACGTTTGCTAATTGGTCATGCTTTTGCGGTCCCAGGGACTCAGCTGAGCCTCTTTCTATGCAAACGACTGCGGCATATTATGACAAACCTTTGCTAGTGGAGCTCTTTTAGGCTGCAGGCATCCTCCACTTGCTCTCCTCTCGGGGGAGACCAGCTGACACTGTGGATTTAAAGAGCTGAGAAATGGCTCGCCACATAGCCAAACTCATGTGAATAATTCAGAGAGCTGACACTAGGCAAGCAGAGATTGAAACACTAATGGAATCAGCCAACATGTTTCACATTTTACATGAAAATCCTGTAATTAATTGGAGAGCTGAAGCCTTAGTGCATCAGTTCAGAGATGCTCTCCTGCAAAGTTAGAGTGCTGAAAGCTGCGGAGTAGGATTTAATTGAGCTTCCAGCTTTCTTTACCTGTCGAAAAGACAGAAGTGTAGCTGTCACTGGGATGAGAGAGCTCTCTGTGCTTCTGCTCACTTAAAGAACTCCAGAGAGTTCACTTAAAACGTCCTGAGTATCAGTCAGAATGACTGTATGTTTATTGAAACACTAGGAGAGGAAAGACGGCATCATTTTTAGGGAAGGAAAAGTTTGTGTGAGCTGTTTTAGACAGAATAAAAACAACTGTGACAATCAGAGAAAACAAAAAAAAGAAAGTGTTTCCAGTTTTCATACTTAATAATTACTGGTGAAGGCCCTCCACAGTGTTTCTACAGGAGAGGGTACCAATCCAATACCAGGCATCAGTCATGGGTTTTCCAATCGAATGTTTTAGAAATTTTAAGTAAAATTCCAGAAAGTAAATAAGATTTTGTTTCCATTAACTACTGTTGTGTGTCAATTTCTAATGATGATCTCATATGCTTGTGCCACGAATTGTGGGATACTGCTCAAAGTTTGAGAAAACCACATTTGGTCAAGAGCAACATCTGAGCTGCTAAACATACAACTTTCATCATCCCTTATTACATCATCATTTTTTGGTTTCCTTGGTTTTTCTGAGAACAAATTTTTTTATGATGTTTAACTGATATTTTCCAGCAGTTTTTAATGAGCATATTCACCAAGTATATAAACAACTTGAATAGAAAACCCAGTGAGTGTCAAAATATCACCTGAACATATTGACTGGATACTGCAAAGAAAAAAGAAAGGGATTTGATCATATCTTGTAATAAATGTAGCTAAAACAACAACAACACCACACACATGCAACATTTTAGTGTGGCAATATGACATGCTGTTTTCTTGTTAGTGATGTAATTTTTTCTTGGGCAGTAGATGCTCTGAAAAATGTAAATAAAAACAGAATGTAATTATGTACAAAATATTTAAACTATATTTGAAACTGATTACAGACAAGACATTAAATGTTGAAATTAAGAAATATGTTTTTTTAAAACATATATATGACTCATTTAAAAATGGGATGGGACAAAAAAAGAAATAAAGTTGTGTAAGGCATAAAACCCTTGTGAAACATCTAATTACCCACTAATTAGGTTAACTGGCAACAAGTCAGTAACGGGAGTATGCTATAAAGTCTTTCAGAAGTAAATATGGGGAGGGCTTCATCATTCTATGCACAGCTGTACAGGCAAATAGTGCTTAAATTGAAGAATAGCATTTCTCAATGCACAACAACAAAGAATGTAGAGATTTCATCATCTGCAGTGCAGGATATCATTACAAGATTTAGAGAATCTGCAGAAATCTCTGGATGCAAGAAAAAAGGCTGAAAAAACAAATACTGAGTGGTTATGAACTTCAGGCCCTCAGGCAGCACCACATTAAAAACAAAAACGGCTTTGTAGTGGAAATCACTGCATGGGATATCAGGCAATACTCAAGGTTTCAATATTAGTATTAGAAAAAAACATGGTACTGTGCACATTCAGACTCTAGCATTTACTATTGCTTTATCTTGAAACTCAATATATGTATAAAAAGCTTTTTTAAGAATAAATTGGAAGAAAAGGTGTCAGAATGAAAGTTGGCAGTATGGGAGCTGTGAAATCATTTAAATGTAAATATGTAAAGAGGATTGATGTAGGAAACTGTTTCACATGATTGGTAATGTGATCTGAGTATTTCCACTGTGTTTATGTGAAAAATCAGAGCAGATTAAGGTCCCTGGTGGTTTTGACCAGCTACACCATTAGATGTGATGATCCTGGGGGTGTGTGGATGTAGAGAAGAGACAACCATCTTGGTAGTGATCCCAACAGATGGTTTATTTACCAAACTAAACTAAACAAATGTTACCCAAACACTTAATAACACATAATAACATTCAGCACATTCAATGACTGAAATAACAGTGAAACACTAGGCAGACTTTATACTAAAAATGATGACATACAAATGAGAGGGAAGCTGTGAACATACCAAGGAACAGGTGCATAGAAACACTTGACAAGACAGGGCATATATATATATATATATATATATATATATATATATATATATATATATATATATATATATATATATATATAATCATAGAAATTAAAACAACCCAAACTATCACTTCCACATGACTTACTAGGCAAACACAAGAGAAACAATTAGAGCTGAAATTCTACCCAACATTGGCCAAGTTCCCTAAACTCAAATAACTTAAATTAATTGAACATAATACATAATCAGCCACATTCCCAATATCTTCACTCATTTTTTCCACATGCCATCTCATTTTTCTAGATTCACCTTCAAAAGTTTATGTAAAACAGAGATAAACAAATTGTGATGCATAACCTGCAGCTGTATACCAGTTTCTTATTTGCATCTGAACCTCATTCAAAAAGGCTTAGTACTCTTCCATTCTTTTGAACCCCACATTAACTATTAAGTACACCACTCAACATTCTGTACACAAGGTTTTATCTAGTTCACTCCATTTTGAACCAAATATCAGTTATGCTAAATCTCTTTTTTGGGTTTATCATGAATCATTGACCTTGGTAGCCATTTCCATAAAGAGCACTTGCCATAAGTCTCAGAGATAAATACAGGAGAGTGTACTCTTCTGCCTAGAGTCCTAAGAAGAGCTACATATATTTCAGACCATTAAGCTGTTGGAAATACAGCAGCTCAGGTGACTTTTGAGCAGTAAAGATGCCACTGAGTACAGGAGGTGAATCAACTTTGACTGAAACAAAGTTCAATAAGGTTATAGCTGACCACCAGGCCTGACCTCTTGCACCGACGACTACCACGTTCCTCAAGAAAGTCTGCTCATAATCCTGCTCTCTGTCCTTGTCCAAGCAATGGATCACGCTCCGAGTCAGCTAAAGAGCAGAAGCTCCTAACTCACAAAGACGATTATGGATTTATCCAATTTTCCCCTGCTACTGACTCAGCATTGAAAGGAAAGGGATGAAAGCAGAGAGTGAGGGACATGTTATGATTGAACCAGTGAGGCAGTGAATTTGATGGACTTTTTAAGGTCTCTGGTTTCATTTCCTGCTATGGAATGGGTGGACAATAGGCATGGGCTGGGTTTAGAGGAAAAAAAGCTCCATACTGACATCTGAGAGCAGAGAAAGGCTTTCTAACTTCTATGGGGCCTGGTAGCTTATCAGCACAGTTATAATCATGCTGTGAACCGATTGCTGAAGTTCCAAAAGTTAGGTAGGCCAAGGTGACCCTGTACTACACTGTCTCTGTGGAGCTCCTTATTTTCCTCTCACACTTCTCAGGCAGCTGCTCTGACGTTTTAACACAAGTTGGAAATGTTGTGTATGAATGCATTCAGCACAAGTACTCAAACTTGAAGTGTTTGAATAATTGATCATCATAATTATTACATAATTGAGGGACCTGTGAGACTGTTAAAATTGCATGGTTTCTTTTCTTGCACTGCTGATTCAGAAACAAGGCAGGTTTTGGAAAATGCATGTGCTTACCTTGGAGACATCATTTGTGGTCGCATATATGCATGTGAACTGAGATTATTCAGAAAACCAGGCTCTAAATACATTGATCTGAAATCCACAGGATCTCAAACTTGGGATTACAAACTAAATAAAGGACTAATGTAAAAATAACACTGGTTATTGTGACAGTGGCAGGAATGTCTAAACATATGTGAATATTGTTTACAGTATCAGTGTTGCTACACAGCTAGCCACCCAAAAACATCACAGTAACTGTTAGCCGCTGCTAACGATGCAACATAATGAATTACATTGATAATTTAATGAAAGTTAACTGTTATATAACACACAGATAATCATCTTACCTCAGTAAAAGGTTTATTTCCTTTATACATGACTGAAATTGATTGTATTTAAGTTCCTATGGGCACAATATCCAAAATTAAAGCAACTGAATGCTACCGCTAAGTAAGTCTCCTGACAGGGGATGCATCTCATGGCGTGGGTGCCGAATTCAACACAACACCAGAATATGTTTTTTTTTTTTTTTTTTGTTTTTTTTTTTATAATTGATGAGGTGCATTTGTGGTTGAATTAATTGAACAAGTAGGTTTGTGTGCAGTTTCATTGAAGAGTGGGATGCTGCCCATAGAATTTATTGTACCCACCTGGCTTTCTATTCTAGAGTCGCCACTGGACAGTGATACTACTTGCAACTCTTTTTAGTGGTTGTAACACTGACCATGAAATTTACTATTAATGATGGTATGAATACTTAAGGATATTAACAAATAATGATCAACTATGTCAAGCTGTGGTTGCAGTGTGTGTGAGAGATGGAGATGTTCTCACATATTCACAAGAAATATATTTGTGAGTTAAACTACATTAGTACCTTTATAGATAATAAATCTGCTGCATTGTAACCACATTATATACTAGTATGACTACAAAAAACAGAATATGATCTTCTTTTATGTTTATAATTTAACTTGAAAAGGTGAACTGAATTTGGATGGATGGATGGATGGATGGATGGATGGATGGATGGATGGATAGATAGATAGATAGATAGATAGATAGATAGATAGATAGATAGATAGATAATCCATATTTAGAAAAGCTTGAGATCTGTAGCAGTATGCATTGAACAGGTAAAGATAATAAAAAATAGAGGAAGAATTGATGTGCAGACCATTCATTGACTAAAATCAGCCGACCATTTTAATGTATTACTGTGCAGCTGTGTTCCTTTCAATAAAAGCATTGTCCCCAAACCTGGTAATATTGAGCCTTAATCAGTAAATGGAATCTAATCAGTGAGGCATGAAATATACTAATAAAATCTCAGCTTCATTCAGAGGGACTGACACATGGACTTCTTGTAAATGATTTGTAAGTAGCTTTTAGCCTTTGTAGTAAAGAGTGAAAGTTGTGTATTCAGGCAGCAAATTTGGAGTGTTCTTTCTATTACTGTGTTTGCCTGGCAGTTAGTGGTTCTCCTGCAATGCTGCCTGAAACATGTGGGCTATATCAGGCAGTGGCAGTGAATGTTAGGATGTTAGAGCTGTTGTAAATGATGCTTTTATATGGTGCTTCAGACTGAATTAACTCACTCAATGGATTTACAACTCACTGCATAATGAAGCCTGAGCACAGTTCTTTTCTGCACGGTTAAACAGCAGATCTAATCTTTTACTCTCTCTCTCTCTCTCTCTCTCTTTCTCTCTCTCTCTCTCTCTCTCTCTCTCTCTCTCTCTCTCTCTCTTTCTCTCTCTCTCTATGCACATCTCTCTGCATGGCCCTCTAGAATATAGAATATCATAAACAAAATGTGTTCATAATTCAATTCAAAAAGGTAAACTATCACATATTTTATATTCGTTACATGTAAAATGAGTTGTTTCAAGCTTTTTTTGTTTTAATGTTGATAATGTTTGAATAGTCATTTGCTCAACGTTGAAATGAAAAAATTGAATAATTCACTACAGTGAACGACAGTGAACTTTTTCCACATTATTACATTTTTTTAATGTGGCACTGTACATGTCTTTCTGCATGTCTCTCTCTGTCTCTCTTTACTCTGTCACTCTCTTCTCTCTCTGTCTATCTCCCTCTCTGCATGCACACCTCTTGTATTCTTCTCTCCCTCTATCTATCTATTGCTCTCTATCTCTCCTCCCTCTCTGCTCTATGTTGCGCAGTGTGCTCTCTGACTGTCCTTTGCACTCTGCTATCACTGTAATTTCCACAACATATGTTTGAATGACTCAAAAGAGCAAAATAAAAATGTAAAAGTGCTCTATTGTAGTGGCTGAATTGCATGTCTGGATGAGCCCATTCAGATTCTGAAGAGCACCGTTGTGTTCTATACTGACCAGATAATAGAAATCTCTCTCCCCCAGAAAAAACCTCACTGACCTACTGTGCCTGTGGCAGGTCGGCCATTGAAAAGAGGAGGAAAATCTACTACCATTGTCATGAAAAATTATGTTGACTTATCAATTGCTGTCATAACAAAAATGGGGGCATTTTGTGGCAAACAGTTATATTGCATGGCCCCCCATCCAGGTGGTGTAGGGAAGATTACAAAAAAAAGAGAGAGAAAGAAAACCAGGCAGTTTATGCTGTGATATTTTTTTCTTAACAGTATAGTGACACAGCTTCAGCTATTACATGCACATTGCACTCAGTTTGCCTAGGAATAAAAATGCTGTATGTTCTGAAATAGCAAATTTAAAAAAACTCTGGTTTTACCAAAAGACTGGTAAAAATAATCATACATTCTACTAGGCTTAATTTATCCTGATTTTATTGTGTTTCACCATTTAGCCACAGGGTGTCCATTTACTTCTTTACCCAAATGATTGTGAATAACTTTAATATTAATAAAGACATGGTGATGAATTTTTGATTAATTATACCTCAGTCTGGGTGAAAAAAACTGATGTTACAACATGTGCTGAAATTGTCCGTCACCAGTGTCCAAGCACAGTTGAAACCAACATTCCATGTTGCTCTCCAATAAAGGTAATTCAACATAAAACCTGTATTTTCAAACTATTTCAGAAATTTGAGTATTTTTAGTTTGTTATCCAGTACATTCACCCCATGATCACTCCTGTACAGTACCGATACATTATACACTGATCTCTGCACAATTCTCAGGGTGAAATAACCAACTTTAACTGAGGGCATTAATGTCAGCAGCCAACTGATTGAGACGGCTAGACGCACGCCGGCCTTCGTATGTTAGTTCTCAGAAATTAAAACTCCTCTACTCACACTTTAATTATGCTTGTCAGTCTTTTTCACATAGGCTGAGGGATATTTATTCCAAATTTCATCACTGTTGTTTGGGTAAAAAAGAAAACGAGGCACCCTGTACAAGTATTCTTTTGATGTTAGTATATTATATTATTATATAATAGTGTTGAACAATATTTCATAGCTACCAGTGTACAAGGATGCATCCACGGCATAAACATTGTGGGGAAGTTCATTTTCCACAATTCTGTTATATTTATTTATTTTAAAAATGTGCATTTGGTTTTGAACACTACACTGTCCACTGGAATACACTTTTAAAGGAACAATCTGTGATTTCTCTGAGACAGTGGGTCCTCATTTTTGTTTTAGTTAGTTGCTCACTGTATACTGACTTTATACAAACCTAAAGCAGGCAACTTTCTGACATATAACATTCTCTTCCTAACAAGGTTTTGTGCCAACAGGGCATTTTTTTGCTGATGCAACATTTAATATTTAATGGAAAAACTGGAGTTGTCCACTCAGATCTCAAACTGATTACGTTTGGAATATTGCTGCCCATGTTACCACAGTCATTCATAGACAATGTTACAGATTCCTGTAGGGTCTGACTAAGTTTAGCTAGACACAATTACTGTATACACTATATTAAACTGCATTATAGTTTACATTCCAGTTATTCACCTGCTCATCTGTTTCTCCATGAGCATGCCCAAGTCTCACTGCTGCTCTCCCTTTCCCGGTATCTCTGTCCTGCCTGCTTTTTTTTTATTATTATGGTTGACCTTGAGGATCATGCTGATTACAGTGTACAGTCATGTGCAATACAAAACACAGATGACAGCAAAGTGGTGATGTTTGGCCATAATGCACAGCGTCATGTTTGGTGAAAACCAAACACAGCACATCAGCACAAATACAGCATATCAGCACAAAAACTGTGTCAAGCACTATGGTTGAGGGGTGATGATTTGAGCTTGTTTTGCAGCCACAGGACCTGGACACCTTGCAGTCACTGAATCAAGCATGAACTCCTCTGTATACCAAGATATTCTTGAGTTAAGTGTGAGGCCATTGGTCTGACAGCTAAAGCTTGGTTGAAACAGAGTCATGCAAAAAGGACTGTGATCCCAAGCACACCAATAAATCTACAACAGAATGACTTGAAAAGAAAAGAATCAAGGTGTTGCAATGGCCAGCAGTACAAGTGCTAGGCATGTGGGTGCCCTAAGCACAAATGCCTTGTGTGCCCCCATCCTGCTTCCCTCCACCACTTAAGTCTCCAATGCACAACCCCCCATTAGATCAATGTCCATAGCGGCAGGGCGAATGTTGGGATGGAAGATGCATATGTGAAGAAAGGTTTTTTGCTTTCACCATATGCTCAGTACAGGGGGATGGGGGCTGGTGGGTGCACAGCGGACACTTCAGAGGTGCCCCATCAACGTTTGGGGCTCCACACGCAGTGCATGATCCATGTGGGCGAAGCGCCGGCCCTGATGGCCAGTTAAAGCCCAGACCTCAACCCAAATGAAATGGTGTGATGAAACCTTTAGAGTGTATGTAAGTATGAATGCTCACAAATCTTAATGAACTGAAACAATATTATAAAGAACAATGGGCCAAAATACATCAAAATGATGAGGGAAACTGGTAAAATCATACAAAACGATGATTATATAAGCAATTAATTATTGGGGCGTTGTGTGTTGTTGATCATCTGAGGTTGCTTATACCTAATTTTAAGACCTGCTAAGGACCAGACATTTTTTTTAATGTTCTAATTTATTCGCTTAATAAAGCAAACAATGTACACCCCCATCCTCATTTCAAGAAAATTAGAGGCATGAAAAAGTTTGGGCACCTCTGTTAAAATGCCATGTTTTTGTGATTTTTGTTTTCAGACAATTTTCCATATTTAATGTGACCTATAATCCTTACAATTCCTTTAAAATCAGACTGAAATTGTATAGAGGGAAAAAAGAACTAAAATAATGTGGTTTCCTAAAATAATGTGGTTGTAACTGAGCTGTGGCTGTGTTCAGAATTAATTAAAACTTATGTTAAATAGCAGTTAATGCACAACTACCATCATTTAAAGTCATTCTGATTAACCTCAAATGAAGTTCTGCTGTTTTCTTGATATTTAATCAGTTGCAACAGCAAAAGGCACAAAGAGCTTATAAAGCTCAAATAGATTTAATTGCTGACAACCATCAACCAAGAGAAGAGGACAAAACATTCCCAAGACATCAGATGTGTCATCAAACACAGTAAAGTCATTAGGAAGTGGATAAAATTTGGCAGAACAGTGACATTAACAAGAAATTAAAGCACTAGTATAAGTTCTGTCATGAGACTCAATGCTACGTATGACCAATCACAGCCCTCCACCTGCCTGTATAAAGAACTAACCTACATTACCATTCTACTACTTTCAGTTGCTGACATGACGGCACTTCCCTCCTCCCTACCAGTGTAGTCCCTCTTCTGTTGTCCTTGGCTTGGCACCTCTTCCTGCCTTTGGCAGGATTTGTTATGTCCTTATGCACCGAGACTCGAGCTCAGGACAGGGGCTTATGCCAAAAGACATTTATTCCTCATGAATCGTAACCCAATAATTGTACCAAATGAAATTTGTAATAAAAATTGATTCATTCATTTTTATTGTCTCTGAGTCTTTGTGACAGAACTGGACTTTCCTCCAAAACTGATGAAAAGTCTCAAAGAAAACTGGTCCAGGTGACTGCCAAAAGGCCTGCTGCTGGAATTTCTGGTAAGTACTGGTTGTGTCATACATACGACAACAATATCATACAGTATATTCTTCATATGTGTGGGCTGTGGGGTAGGGTGGTAAGATGGAAGCACCAAGCATCCAAGCTCAGCTTTGATTTGCCAAAATCATGTGGGAAAATATGTTATGGTCTGATGAGACTAAGGTTGAACATTTTGGCTATAATTCCAAAAGGAAAGTTTGACACAAATTCAACACTATGAATCACAGAAAGAATACCATACCCACAGTGAAACATGGTGGAGGAAGCATTATGCTTTGGGGCTGTTTTTCTGCAGCCACAACTGCGGCTTTAGTCAAGGTAAAGGGAATTTTGAATAGTTCCCAATATCAGTCAATTTTGGCACAAAACCTTCAGGCCTCTGCTGAAAATCTAAAGATGAAGAGGAACTTCACCTTTCAGCACAACAATGACCCAAAGTATACCTCCACACTGACAAAAGAATGGCTTCACCAGAAGAAGATTAAAGTTTTGGAATGGCCCAGCCAGAGCACAGACCTGAATCCACTTCAGAATTTGACTGAAGAGGGATGTACAAAGGAGATGCCCTCACAATCTGACAGATTTGAAGCACTTCTGCAAGGAAGAGTGGGCCAAGATTGCCAAGTCAAAATGTGCCATGCTGATAAACTACCCAAAAAGTCTGAAGGCTGTCATAAATTCAAATGGCACTTCAACAACATATTAGTTTGTGGGTGTCTATATTTAAGCAACCACTTTATTTTAGTTCTTTATTTTTATTTTTCCACCAGTTTCATTTTATTTTACATGGAATTGTAAAGATTATACTGTATGTGACATTAAAGGTGAAAAAAGTTCTGAACTGATTCATCTTGGTCTGATTTTTTTTATCACAAAAATTTGCCATTTTAACAAGGGTGCCCAAACTTTTGCATGCCACTATATTAGTGAATTAGTCATATTTTCATCTTTGTGTTACACTCTACTCATACACTAAGAACAATATTATTTGATTTAAATATATTTCATTTTTCCACAAAGGAAATTCATTTTTCTTCCCAGTAAATGATACAGTACTGGTGCTCAGAAACTGGAACAGCTGTGACCTTCTTTGATATGCTCACATTTTCTCATCTTCAGCTCCATCAGTAAGTAGATGAAGAGATGCTGCTGTGCTTCCTCTCTCTGCTACTGCTCCTGCAAATAACGGTGTGTATTTTACAGCTTAGATGCTGAGATGAGGCAGAACTTTGCTGGGCTACGATCACAAAATCAATATCCTGCTTTTTTATTAGCTTGTGCTTATCATGGATGACTGCTTACTAGCTAATCATTAGTTAGCATGCTATCATCATTTATGGTGTATTTAGTTTATCATGCCAGTATGCCTGCATTTCTTTCATTTGCTGGCTTCTTTTTTGTCATTTACTTGAATATTTCAGTTTAAAATAATAACAAAAACATAAAAATGATTATTTTCTGGATATCTGGTTTGTGTTTGGTTTATATCAAAATATTGCGATATAGTTGAAAATACAGTGATATTAAATTCTATCAATATCATTTGGCACATAATAAGTAAACAACTTTCTTTTAACCTATGAACAGTCCTGGACACAATTCACTGGTTGGCACATCTGTTCTGAAAAATGCAGCCCATTAAAACGGCAAATCATTTGAGGATATTCTGAAAGTGTTAGGAGTTGAATGTCTGGGGGAGCATGGAGAGCAGCTATTGAACCTGTAAATGGAAATGATGCAAGCTGGTTATTTAAAGTGTAAAACTGTGGGTCATGCTCTCCAGACATTTGATTGGCTTTATTGTTGGGGAGCATACCAAGAACTACCTGGAAATGGTCTTCCTGAACCATGCTAGGTCAGACATTTTGGTAGGCTAGACTACAGTATATACAGTGGTTCTGAATAGGCACTTGTACTGCAGTAGTTGTGATTGTTATTTGCTCTTATGGTTTAACATAATACAATAATATAATAATATGTAGTTGTTCATTGTCTCTGTTTAAAATGCTGTAACCATGTTTCACCATTTGTGAACAGAAGATGACATTTACAAAATTAGTTTACTTTATTGTATTTACATACATGTGAAATGCTCCCGGCCGCTAGGGGGTGCTGTTTAGCTGTTGACATTGTATCAAAAGCACGTGCACAATTTTCATTATATATCACTTATCATTTTATCATTTTCTGTTTTGTAACACTTTATTTAAAATCAAACAAAACATGAGTAGCACATTTTAAAATAAAAGTAATGTAAGAAAGGTAACAAGCCATTTTAAAAGTAATTTACAAAATAGAAAATGATAAAACGATAAGTGATAAATAATGAAAATCATGCACGTGCTTTTGGTACAATGTCAACAGCTAAACAGCACCCCCTAGCAGCTGACAGCCTTTCCAGTCTGGCAAATGTATTTGGTTTCCGTTAATGCAGCATTTTCTTAAAGTAGTTACATTTTCCCTTAATGCTGTTGTGTTCTCAGCTTTAGTTTTGTAAATCTCGTTGTAATGTGACACTGTGGGCCACCATACACACCAAATGAAATGCAAGAATTAATACAAAGAAGAAAAATAATAAAATGTGTTTGTTAATTCATTTAAAAAATCATTTGTTTCCTCCTAAAATATAAAAATTCCACATCAACAGGACTATGGTTAAATTCTTCCACTCTAATCTTCACTTTGTATTCTTACCCTTTTGGCAGTCATTCGCCTTTGTAAGCCTTTATGTACCAGTTAGTTTGTGATTTATGATTTGAGCTATGGTTGGCTTAAAGATTTTTGATCCCCCAAGGTAGCCATGCAGCGTTAAATCTCTAACATTCATACTCTTATCAGACTCACATGGTTTTATGGATTTCATTGACATTTAACCCTTTGGGTATTATATAGCATCCATTCCATTATATGTCTTGGGTTAAATGTCCCAGAGTAATATATTTTATTGCTCAAAGGTTCATTTTGTAATTATAGTAGTTATTCACAGCATCAAAACTGAAAAAAACTGAGAAACACTTTCAACATTTGTAAACAAATACAACATTGCAAAGGTGCACAAAAATTCTGGCAATGGAAGTAGAGCATCCTTTCATTGATCCGTGCTAGAAGAGGAAACCCAGCTATACATTTTCTGGCATTTTTCTCAATAAAAATGTCTGAATGTTTTGTATACAATTGTTAGAGTTATTACCTCTCTGGTAAAGGCTTTGAAAATGAAGTGATCTGGGCAGGATCCTGTAAAGTATCAACCCTTTAAAAGTCTAACTCTACAGAACTGCTCTTGCAACCCATAGGGTTGCTTGATTTCAAGCATATCCTGACTTGAGTCAGCTGATCAGTTAAGTTAAAGCTATGCTGTTATGGAGTACTCATGAGCAGAATTAAGACACACTGGTATGAGAAATTGAACATAAGCATCATCAGAATGTTTAACATTAAATATTGGGTAACACTTTATAATAACTTATTAATAGCTCATTAACAAATGATTAATAATTGTGAACAAATCATTAGTTCATGAGTATTTCATTAACAAATGATTTACTGATGATTTCTTAACATTTGCAAAAATGAATACAATCATAACTACCCGAACTGTCATTTGTAAGCATTTGTTCATGTTCAAATTCTCACGAACTAATGATTTGTTCACAGTTATTAATAATTAGTTAATAGCTTATTAATGAAAGTTATTATAAAGTGTTACCAAATATTGTTTTGTACAGACATATGGCTGTAATATTCATGATTTGGAATCTGGTTTTCCATTTAAATATGTCAATAACTTCCATGAAAGACTGAACTTAGCGGTTTTAGTTTGATTGTCTTTGCATCTTTCAGTACAAGGTTGATTATTGCAACAGAGGAAAAACAGGTTGTTCACATAAGTCGTATAGACTTGAGAATATGTCTGAATGAGACCTGAAAAAGATCCCCTTTGTGACCAAAATACAATAAAGCACAAATCATGAATATGATTTAGCGTGCAGGCTTTTTATAGTTTTTTTGATCACATGGAAACCAAACATCTAGACATTTTCCAGGAACATAGTAGTATTGTAAACTGCATAACACGTTAGACACAGAGACAAAAATAGACCAGGAGGCAATTACAGGATGCTGTTTCCCACTCTACAATTCCATTGCACAAGAAATTCAACTGTTAGTAAGTTGTTGTTTGTATAACTCTAATGGCTTTTTCTTATCCTGGATTCTACTGGTGTTGTCTGACTTATTTTATTTATGACTTTGTAGGTGGGGATGTTTGAGAAATATTCAGTCAGATTCACAACCATCCCAGTATTATTTAACATAAACTGCAGGATACAAGTGTTCTGTGAAAAAGTCAGTAACTAATCAGCAGACTAATAGTTAAAGAAAATTTTCATTAGTTACATGTAAATGTGCAAAGATATAAAGTACAGTATCTATCATTAGATTACAACTGAGTGGTTCAGAAACATGTAAACATTTGTCAATAACACCAGATGTTCTCTTCATCACTGACCAACTCTGCTAAAGGCGATAAATGAAGCATCCTGTAAAAAACTCAAAATCTCAAAAACTGGGAGAAATGAGTGTGTACTGAGGTCGTAATTTATATAAATGTTACATTTATAAAAAAAGTATAAATATATCAGAAGCAGGAGACTTAAGTGAAAGTCTTGTTTGTGTTTCATTATCTCACGTTTGTCTTGGGGAAACAACTGAGATGATAATGATTGCATACCCACTTTCTACAATTTGAGTTGTCTGGTGGTCTAAATATTATATATACTGTATATATATATATATATATATATATATATATATATGTATATATATATATATAGTATTTATTTCTATTTTTCCTTTTTCCTCAAAGTCCACTTTTGATCAAAAGAAATAACAACTAGATGACTAAACTGTATGTCTCATGAAGGATGGGTGTCAATATCTATTCCTGAAGGCACTGCTCTGTTTTTCCACAGAGAGGGAGGGAAGCCCTGAAATCCACATACACACATCATCAAATTCCCAGTGAGCAAGCCAACGGCAACAGTGGCAAGGAAAAACTCCCTCAGAGCTGGAGGAAGAAACCTTGGGAGGAACCTGACTCACAAGTTTGTTTGTGTGTGTGTGTGTGTGTGTGTGTGTGTGTGCAGGGGCGGATTTAACCAACACGCAAACCATGCAATTGCTTGGGGCCCCAGAGATCAGCTGGCCAAAAGAGGTTGGCAAAAAAAGAGCGTTTTGGTTCTCTGCTGGTTTTTTCGTCCGAAAACAGTGTTACCCTATATTAAAAAGAGACGTGTTGAGCACTAGGACCCAGCACAAACAGCCACTCAGTCGGAAGCCTGTTTCTCTTTAGACCGCTCACCAGCTCATCGGCTCTGTTCTTACTAACGTGTGATTGGTGGTCACTCCGTCAGCGTCTGGACTTTCAAACCATCCTTCCATCCATTATCACACCCGCTTACTCCTTATCAGGGTCGTGGTTTAGATTTGGCCTGTAGGCCCTGCTTCTGTCTGTCTGTCTGTCTGTCTCTCTCTCTCTCTCTCTCTCTCTCTCTCTCTCTCTCTCTCTCAAAGAACACAGAATTGGGTGATAATTTTATATTTCATGATTTTAACAGTTTATTAATATTTAAT
>BRDA01046649.1:0-46769 GCA_036984385.1 Crenuchus spilurus
TAATAATGTTTAAGTAATGTTTAAAATGTATGTATAATAATTAATATTTATTAATAATCAATAATAATAATTTAATTTATGTTTAAGCCTGTACTACACCATAACCATAAAAAAAGAATCTGTTTGATCAGGGCCCCCAGACATGACATTGCTTGGGGCCCCAGAACTTCTAAATCCGCCCCTGTGTGTGTGTGTGTGTGTGTGTGTGTGTGTGTGTGTGTGTGAGAGAGAGAGAGAGAGAGAGAGATAGTATGAGTGACAGACAAAGAATGAGCCAAAACCACTCAAACCACAACAGTTCAACACCACTAAAGACCACAACTAAACATTTTAGAGCTACATATTCATTCTATGAAACGTAGTGCAGCATGCATATATACACTCTTATAGCCATAACTGTAGCACAATATGGACAAAGCAAAAACAACGGTAGCATAAAAAATGATAATAAATACACTTTTATTCAAAGAAGTACGTTTTTGCCAACATGAGCTTGAATATTGCCATCAAAAATAAACACTATCCACTTTCTTGTACTCTGTCTTTCTAAAAAAAATACAAAATTACTGAATGCTGTTCTCATACTAGTGGGTAGAGGTAAACTAATCAGGTGGGACCATGGCCACAATCATTTATTGTGCAAAAAGGACAGCCCGATCGTGAATAACTTGTTATATTTTGTATATTCATACTTTACAGATGACTCACCACAGATTGTCCACAAAAATATTTTTCACAGTTTATGGGTTGATAGGCACTATGGCCACACAAATATATGTGTAAAACACAGAAAATGTGAGTTTTTCATAACATAAAATGATTTTTATTTCCTATGTGATGTCAAAGCTTAAAGCTCCTTTGAACAAATAAAAGCAGTTTGGTGACCACTCATTAAAAATATCCACATCATTCATCACATCAGATTGGGTTGTGCTCAGCATGTTTACCAATAAATCAAGTAGAGTGTCCACTCCTGACTGAAATAAGCAAACTAAAAATCACTTTTTGACTTAAACAGTGGACAACCTGAATGTAGCAGTCTTGTAATGTATGTCATGTCTAACTAAAGCTGACTTCAGCAGCCCTCCAGCATTATAGTGATATCTCAACAGCTTCTGACAGAGAACAGCACAGTACAGCAGAAAGATGACAGCAGGAGAGACATTACATGTGAGACAACATACTGTGTTAGGTAGAGGATACAGTCATGCAGGCCTCTAGAGAATGAGAGCTGTAGTCAAATTTGCTAGCAGTCAAAGTGGATATGTGTGTTCTAGCATCTGCTTCTCTCTCTCTCTCTCTCTCTCTCTCTCACTCTCTCTCTCTCTCTCTCTCTCTCTCTCTCTCTCTCTCACACACACACACACACACACACACACACACACAGGTGGCACTGGTGAGAGAACATGCTCTTATACTCACTCTGCTCTAAGAAAAGTAGGACTGACATCTGCTCAACTTCACCTTAAACACACTTTAATTGAATTAGCAATCAAGCACATAGATAGACAGACTGGCAGAAGGAAAATGAGAGGTAGTTGTCATTGTCATGCAGCAAAATTTGCACCATGGATTTCATAAGCAGGGAGTCTGTGGCTTGGCTTCTTGAGTGTGTGTGAATGTAGGGTTTTTCAATGCTTAGAAGCTGAATCAAATGTTGCAGAACAAAAATGATTTTGTAAAAGCAAAAAATATAAATAAATAAAAATAAGCAAAAAAATAAAAAAACTTAATGGGTAGCATGGTGGCTTGGTGGTTAGATTGTTTGCCTCTCAGCACTGGGGTCTTGGGTTCAAGTCCTAAGTTCTCATGTTCTCCCTGTTTCTGCATGGGTTTCCTCTCACAGTCCAAAAACATGGAGATCAGGTGAATTGGCTTCACAGTAAATCTGCCAGTGTTAAATCAACACTATTAGAGTTAAATTAACACTGGGAGTGTTACATTTTGACACCCTTAGTGTTAATTTAACTCTAATAGTGTTGATTTAACACCGACATATTTACTGTGTACTCAAAATGACCCTGGTGTGTGTGTGTGTGAATGAATGAATGTATGTGTTTATACAGTATGTATGCCCAGATATAGTTTGGCACTCTGTCCTGGCTGATCCCCCTAGTGCTCGATGCAGTCCTCCAGGTGGATAGTCACTTCCTGTTGAAAGTAAGGGGTGTCATTATCTTCTGCTTCTAGCCAGTGTGTGTGTTTTTGTTCTAAGTATGTAAAAAGATTGTGTTGATTGTAAAGTGTCTGTATATTTGAAAGGCTCTCTATTTGTATAACATTCATTCATTCAATGGCTGCAGATATGTTATCAATTTTGTATCAATGAAATCAAACTACAACAGAAACTCTTTATACTCTTAGATTCCCACTCATCCCCTTTAGCTGCAGACACAACATCTACTCTGTGAAAAGCTTAGTTGTAGCATTACTGTGAGGATTTGATTGCATTTACCCTTAAAGAGCATAGGTGAGGTCAGGTACTGATGACATAATTATTTCTGTATCAAAAACACCACTCCTCAACTCAAAAGTAGGATGAAACTGCATCACTCCAGAGAAGTGAGTTACACTACCTCACAGTCCAATCCTGTGGAGCTTTAAACCCCTCTAGCTGATGCTTGGCATTGTGCATGGTGACCTTATGTACTGTAACTGCCCAAAAGCATCCCATCCAGGTCATGCCACTCTGACTTGGCACTGTCAAAGACAACAGAAATGCTTACAATACAGTTCCATATACAAAGCCTTTCCTACCCAGTATCAAATTTCCCTTTTGTGGTTGAAAAGCTCATGTATAAAGTGTCTCTATTATCCCACAAATAGCCCTGGTTAGTGTGTGTATACTGTACATCTATACTCCAACCAATATTGTAGTACATCATCATCTGTTATCTGTATCAAGGGGCTAATTGGTGGTTGTAAAATGCAGATACATAATTACTTGAATACATGTTTATGTGTGTAACCTGCCAGAAATGAGACATTCAGAGTTTGGTGCCTCATTAACTCAAATTATGCTTATTACCAGGCATTAGACTGAAGCACTGACCTAACACCATCTCACCTTGATCATTTTCTAAGGTAGACTTCACACTGATAAAAATGTGTTACAGCAATTGCACTGCTAATGTTTACACTGCACTAGTAATTTGGTGCAATGACCATGCCTTTAAGGAGCTTATGTAAAATGCCTTATGACAAGGCTGTGTTTGGAGAATTCTGCAGTTTAGTGGAAGAAGTGGAAAAGAAGGAATGGATGTGCTTAAACATCTCTGATTCTATGAGTAAGCATCAGTTCTGCTTTTCCTCAGAAATGCACACCCACATACAGTATATCTGCAACAGCACAGGAGCTTTTCTAAATCTCCTCTACAGGGTCCTTATTGACTGCATAGAGTATGAGAGGGAGAAAGAGAGAGAGAGAGAGAGAGAGAGAGAGAGAGAGAGAGAGAGAGAGGACCACAAGGCCAAATGACTATGTCAACCACCACTGGCAGCACATGTGTCATCTGAAAAATGCCTTGGTGTGTTTGAGAAGAGCGAGACTGAGTGAGGCTCTCTGACAACAAGAGTTTATGCTGTGCTGAGTCTGTAACTCTGAGTGAGATGTTATTTCATGCCCTGACTTTCTTTGGAAGGATGTGCATCAGGGCAATTTCTAAGGCACATAAGTCAGCCCCTGTCTGTGCAAATGGAGACAACAAAAGCTTTTTTGAAAGGGCTCCCAGACAGTGGAATCAAAAGAATAACTGTAGGCACAATAGCACTCAAAGCAAACTACACAAAACAGCTCTGCAACAATCAGGAGATGATGAGTGAATATGTCTCACAGATCCACCTTATACACTATACTGTATATATACAGTGACATGCAAAAGTTAATTTCTGTTCATGAGAATAGATAAAGTTATATAGTTAATAGAAAACTGATTTCCAGAGGTAGAAAGTTTAAGACAAAATATTACTTTCAACATTTTAAGCAAAAGGAGAAAAAAGGAGCTCCATGTAAAGGTTTGGCCATCCTAAAATATTTGAGATAATTTTACCTATGGCATTTATTATGGCAATGGCTTGTTCACAAACATCATTAGGACAGGACAGGTGATGTAAATTTCAAAGCTTTACTCTCTGACTCCCCAATCCTTGTCCCAAAACTCAGCAGTCATGGGCTGCCCTTAATAGCTGCCTAGCACTCTCAAAATGAAAATAATTGATGCCCACAAAGCAGGAGAAGGCTGTATGATGATAGCAAATGATTTTAAAGGTAGCTGGTACTTCAATTCTTAATGTAATTAAAATGTTAATAGGAAAAGTGGAAATCAGACCTGCAGTCTAGAATATCAAGAAAACATCAATAAAGAACTGTCCATAGAGTTGCTAGAAAGGTTTGACTGCAGAGGATCTTCAAGAAGTTTTATCACACTCTAGAGGTTGTGCATTAATAAGAAGAAGATCTTTCCTGCATCCTCACCACAAAATTTAGCACCCGTTTGCAAAGGAATGTCTAAACAAGTGTTGTGTTTTTTGGAAAAAATAGCTGTGGACTGATTAAGTTAAAATAGAACTTTTTGGCTGCAAGGAGCAAAGTGATGTTTGGAGAATAAAGGGTACAACATTTCATGCAAAGAATATTCTTCAACTGTTAGGCATGTAACATTTCACTGATAGAGAGTAGAATAGATTCAATTAAATACCAATAATTCTGGAAGCAAATATCACAGTCTGTAAAAAAGCTGAAGATGAAAAGAGGATGACTTGAATAACAGAAGAATAATTCTAAACATGCCTCAAAATCTACAATGAACTACTTCAAGTGGTGAAAGCTGAAGGGCACAGGCCCTTAAACATATTTGAAGATTTGTTGATAGTCCTCAAAAAGAGCAGAACATGTAAGGTGGCCTAAGAATCTTACAGGACTTGAAGCCTTTTTTAAAGAAGAATGGGAGAAAATTCCCAAAACAAGAGCTGAAAAACTCTTCACTGGCTACACAGCTCTGATACTTACTGGAGTGAGTATTAATAAGTACTGACCACACACGATGCTGAAACCTTTGCTTCAGGCCCTTTTCCTTTTATTATCTTTAAACTGTAAAAGATGGAAATAAGAAAAGTACCGGTAGTATTGCTTGAAATGTTAAAGAAAAGTGACATTTTTTAATCTGGTCATATTTTACTTGCTTAGCTATTCACACTAATAGAAATTTTCACAGTGTGTGCTCAAACTTTTGAATTCCACTATTTTGTTCACACACATCTTCTTTAGAAAATTGATTAATAGGAATAGATTTATCACAAATTTACTTCTAGACAGAACTGGAATGCTGGAATGTTGACATTAATTACAAAGACTATTGCCAAGGACAAGAGAAAGAAAATTGGAAAATACTTGTACTGAGTGAATATACTTGTCTTTGCACCATGTTGAACATTTTATGTTCTGTGTTTTCTCATTTTCACAGCACAGAAATGGCCCAGTGTTCATCAAATGTGCTGTGAGTTGCCCCACAGGCAACATCTATGTAATTATTACTTTACTCCTACACTCAGAATGTATCTGTTTTGGTGTGTGGGACCAGGCCAGACGGCACTTTTCTGAATCTATGTTTTCATCAGCAGAGGTTTGATTTCAGTGCCATCTGTCGATTACTTTTATAAATATGTCAGTGTCTACAAGCCTTCAAGAATTCAATCAGCCTGGTTCTAACAGAATTATGAATATTAAGATGTCTTCTCTATGGCATTCCCTGGAGACTACTCTTCTAAATGTAATCATGAATCACGGCCTCATTGCTTCACTGACTGGCTGATCCTATGTCATGTAGAAGCTCTTCCACCATTTCTCATTTTCTTGTGGCAATGTTTAAAAATAAAACAGAAAAGTTTGGTATATTTTTAGACCTTTTAAGGAGCACGTCACTAAAAGACACCAACTGAATGAAAGTTAGTGAAAGGTTAGCATCATCGCATTATTATAATTCCAGCTGCGGCTGGTGTTTTGCATTTATTTTTAAAGATGTTAGTATTTCTCTGTCAAGCATCCCATTAAGGCACCACTACGCTACGGTAAATCTATATTTGTCCCAGTGGAAAGTGACCTTGTCCCAAACTCACCTTGGCAAGCACAAATAGGGACACAGGTAGATCAATACCTGCTCTGTGAAGGTGACCTCTTCCCACAATCACCTGGCCCTAGCTCTCCAGAGATATGTGCTGTGTGCCTCAGTGAGTCAAGTGCACACTCTCTCCAACAACTAATGACTTCAGCTTCAAAAATAACCCCCAAAAACAATCCCTCACAGCTGGAGCTGTTTTGTTGTTCCAATCTGTGTCCCCATTTGGAGCTTTATTTGCACTCCAGCTCATACACCTCAGTGGCCATTTGACTGGCACCAGGTATTCAGCTCAGCTATCAATCACAACCCTGCACTGAGACGTGCACATCTGTCAACACAGATAGAAGTTCTCTAGACTATCACTTCTCTTTTAATGACCAAAGTGTAGGATATGTGCTGGACCACAGATAATATGTCTATACACAAAAGCTGGTTCATCTACACCAGTGATTCCACATCAGACTAATAGTGTTCCTAAGAATGATTATGTAAACAACACAGTTTATTCTCCATATTCAGACTAAAGTCTTTGTTGACTAAGTTTTGCACAATAATAATAAAAAACTGGTGCATGTTGATATCAGCCAGTCTGTTAGACACAGATTTGGATGTGTCATGTGGGTACACTGCCAGGTGTTATGGGCACAAAAACAGAGGTGTTGTAAAACTAGTAATTGCTGGAATCTATTTTAAATGACTATATTAGTCATATAAATGTGCAGTTTACTTTGGGAATAGCAGCTTGTTAGCAAAGAAAGCCTGACAGTATGTTTGTAAGCTTCATGCATCATTATAGGGATGTTTCACATTCTACTTAAGACAGACTATGCTCATGGGACTGTAAATGAACTAGTCTTTAACTTCTGTAAACATCTGACTTCTTAACTTATGTCTTAATGGAATGTAAAAGTGGAAAATGTTTCTTTGAAGAAATATTTTTCAAAGGAAGTTTCATCCATTGAACAGTTGTATATGGTATCTCTGCCAAGAACCTGTTAAGCCACTGACACTTCTATTGTATTCTATATCTGCAAGACCATTTCAAATAAATAGCTGAATAGTTATCTTAGGATTGTTCCTCAATGTTTATTGGCTTTGCTGTATGTTCAACATTAAAAAAAACTTTAATTGACAGTGAACTTTGAACTGACATGGAAGTTTGATAAGGTTCTTCAAAGTTTTAACCTATACAAACCCATACATTTCATTTACAGGCGCTTTACAAAATCCAAACATACTATTCAGTGGCATCTGGTCATTCTTTTATGTGTCAAATGTAGACATAATGCCACCAAGTACGCAATGCAGCACTGCTTGTTGTTTCACAGCATTCAGAATTCATAAGCAATGTTTGCTCTACTCAGTTTCACTGAGTGACAGATATTATCAGATATTAATGCACTAAACTGACCAAATCCAAGCCACAAAAAGATTAAGTACACTGCAAGTACACTACTGGACTGTCACTCTGTAAAAACCTTTTCTGACTCTGTGGTGGTTCTCTCAAAGCTGGCTTTGGTACCTTTGGTTAAAAAAATGTAAGTACATCAGATTATGCTGTAATTAATTTGTATAAGTTGTATTGACTCCACTCACCCTGTCCTGACTCCAGACTTGTATATGTACTTTAACTTTTTTAAAGAATTAAGTTATAAATTGATGCTTCTTTCTCTTAGTAAAGGGAAAGTAATGAAACCTTTAAGACACAAAATTCAATCAATTGGATCTTAAGGACTGTGTTATATTTTAATTGCACTTTTAGATTGTTTGTACTTTGAGGGATAAACATTTACTTGAGCTGTACAATTTTTGCTGATAGCAAATCAGGCAGCATGTGGCATGACACTTACAGAATGAAAAAAAACACAGAATGTAAAATATTTAACAAACAGACAAATGTTCTTATTACGTCAACTAATGTTATTATCATTACAGTGGAACTGTTATATGTTTGCACCTGAAGTACTTGCCCTGCAGTAGTACAAGAGAGACAGCAGTCAGTAAAGTTTTTAAACAGTGAGACTTTGCATTGAGTTCTGTTTCTGAGTGTGCTAGTCTGAAGTACAATAACTAGCATAAAACACCAATCACAGCATATCTTTTAACTCTTTAGGTTGAAAAATCTAAGAGATGCTCAGAATGTTTTAACATTAATATGCAGAGCAAAATCTAAAACTAACTTGAATTTCTAATACATTTTACATACCTGAAACATTCCCATATAAAGGGTCTATTTCACCAGTACAGTCCATGCATAAATATATATATATCCTTCCTGCTGCTGATGCATCTCTGGCCATGCCCCCTGCCTTTGTATCACGTCATGTCCACACACCTCCAGTCTCATCATGTCATGTCACATTTCACTTGTGTCTTGTTAATCACAGCCCTTCCCCATTCCATGTCTTGATTTTGTGTGCCTCATAAGCCCCTCATGTCTCTTGTGTTTTGTTGGTCATTCTGTGCATTCGTATCAATGTCATGTCCCTGTTCTATCCGCAGTCATAGTGTATTTTTTTTACATTTTTGCAATAAATGTCTTTTGGGATTATTTGGGATTATTTATAGATAGATAGATAGATAGATAGATAGATAGATAGAGAGCCTGCCTTTGCAAAGGATGCAAGGGTTCATGGAAGCTCCTTAAAGGGTTCCAATGTGGCAACATGAAAGGGTGATTATCCATTTATTTCATTATTTTTTAGATTAACATGCCCCAAAATAACTGTTGAAACACAGGAATTTACATAGACAATGTTCTTCTCAATATATCATCCAAAAATATGCAATCTCTCTCTCTTTCTGTCTCTCTTGCTTTGTGTCTATCTATCTATCTGTATTAAAGACTATTTCATCTCCTGGAAAAGCCTACCTTCTAAAAATACTCTGCACAAACACTACCTTTTCAACTGTCAGACTAAACCAGTGACAAGCAAAAGCATTCGTCTAGATTTACTTCCCAATGACTCTTTTCAGCAGATAAATGCTCTTGAATAGAAAAGAGCCCAGCTAATTTTCTATTTTTGGGTGGGATGACAGCTATAGGAAAAGTGCCACTCTTGCTATTTATTTTCTCATTCACTTACGTGCAGAATGCATTCATCCAGCAAGCGATCCAAAGTGCTTTTAAAGAGCCCAAATGGATCAGTGCATTAGCATGAGAATGGAGTTTTGTCAGCAGTATTGATACACAAACACCTCTCACTGCAAAGTCCCCATAGTCTCCATCAGCAGCCTGTGGCATCAGACTTGTCAGTGCTGAGTGGCAGCAGTTAAACTACCCTTCACTAGAATAAACACAGGCTAACACTTGTACTCTATGATTCTCCCATGATAAAATGTGTAGTAGCTTTTCAGGTAATGGCCAGAGGTTATAGTTTGCAGAAAAGTACAATGAAATTGAATCAGGTCAGTTTTAATGGTCTAACAATAATGCATTACCTGCCAAGCTTCAGACAACACAGTGTATTTACTTCAGAGTAGGACAATGAAGGATAATAAATCTTGCTCACGAACAGCAGTGAAATTGTGCATGTTAAAGTCAATATAACAGACTACAAACTAAAACTTTTGAAAGGATAAAGAGTACTGCATCCATTTAAGACCATAATAAACCTCAGGTTCTAAAGTTTACTCAAGAATCCAAAGCATGTCTAAGCATGAAAGATGCTTCCAGACGTGCAAGCATAATTGACCACTCTTTCCTGTCACTACAGAATGACCATAGCATCACAGGATGGAAAAGCTCCATTAAACCCCATTAAAACCCAGGCTGCTGCTGACAGATACTTTTGGAAGAACCCAGACTGATGGAGATGTTCATTAGTCATGCCGCTGCACTAAAAGCAGCACCACAGATGAGTTTATTAACAAGTGCACTTGTTTAATCACACAGCTAACTCCTCTCTTTCTCAGACCTTTTTCGGGTGAATTAAACCCCAGAGAATATCAAACTGAAAGATTCCTTATAAGGCAGCCACATGTTTGGTGGCTTAGTTTGGGGAGATAAGAAAAAAGCCCTGAGTACTCTGGCTCTATTCTGATTCATTTCAGTTCATTTCATTTCTATTTGATTCACTTGTAGTAGTTTCATTGCAGTTTCATTCAGCTTAATTTTATTTAATTCATTTCATTAATATCAGCTCAACTAAGCTCAGTTCAGCTTTAATGGGTGCTTTAATGAAAATCCACCAAAGAATAAAAATAGATATTATTTCTATTATATTGTATAACAGAAAACATAATCCATCAACCTAGATGTGCACTGCAAAAAAGTGCCTCACAAAAACCAGAAAAAAATAAATAAAACTAGACATAAATCCTTATATTAAGCAAAAAAAATCTGCCAAAGGGGCAAGCTTTGTTTAGTAAGATTTCTTAAAATAAGCAAAATAATCTTACTCTTGCAGTGCTTTTTAAGACAAAAAATCTTTATTGCCTTAATATATGCTCATTTTACTTGCTAAGATTTTGTTTTTGCATTGCAAACCATAGTTGTACCCTGTAACTGGTAAATAAAGCTCAAGATGAGCTGAAATATCTTATTAAGAAAAAGTTAGACGTGTTCATATGTTAGAATGAGCTTAATTTTCTTGTGCACAACTTGCTTGTTAAGAATATTTTTTTTTATTTTTAGACAAAAAATAAGAAAAAATGTCCGTAAACAAGGCTTTTTTACTTTCTTAAAAATCGTTTTTTGCAGTGTGTTTGATATCACATGTTTAATTCTACAATTTTGCACAGAAGCTACAAGTGTTTTTTAACAAGCAATAGAAGCCACATCACTGTAAATCTTTTGGACTAACATGGATTTCTATTGTATGAGCCTCATAGTTTCATTGCAGAACTACTGCAGCACATTTCAGATATCAAACATTACTTTTCTGATTAAGTACATTTGACTATATTTGGGGTAACGTAACATTTATTTTTCATTCAATCATTCTCTTCAACACTAGAGATCTGCAAATTCAGAAGCATTTGATGGTTTGAAATAAGCTAGGCATTTGCATTCTCTCTCTCTCTCTCTCTCTCTCTCTCTCTCTCTCTCTTATATGCTGAAGTTTTACTTTAAGTTTGGCAGAACAGTATGAAACTCTTTTCGAGTGCAGCAGAAAAAAAACAGCAGCAGCTGGTGTGTAATCACTTCTGTAACCTCTGCTAGTCATCATTAATCAAAATCAGAGACATGAAGCAATCCTGTGATGGGCAACACCCCAGAATGTTTCACAACACTGCATGGGTTAACACAACTCTGCACAGCTCAACACAACGCTGTACACCATTACGCACATAAATACAAGCCATAAGCCCCATGCCGAGTCGGCAACAAACCCACTCACTCCATAACGAGTCCTTAGCACAGAGCTGTGGCTGAACAGAGTCTGGATTTACCATCCTCAGTGCTCTATCACAACATAGACAGACGAGTAACACACACACACACACACACACACACACACACACATGCATTCACTTGTACACACTGATGGATTCTCTCAAAGGCAGTATTTTCCACTTTGCAAGCAAGAGATTGGTTTCCAGCTAGAGCCTATGTTATTAGTTTGTGCACAAATAAGATTGAAAATGGTATCCCCATAATTCCAGATTGCATTACAGAAAATACATTTTATACTTTTCTCAAGGGGCTTTTTCTCAGAATATCAATGATCATGCAGAGGACAGAGGAGATGAAGGGAACAAGGGCAAATAAGGGAGAAGAAAGAATAATGGGGAGTGGTATATTTTTTATATATGATGTGCAAGGCTTTCAAAGAAAAGTTCACTGAAATATCTTGCCTGGTGCAACATGAAACCAAAAGGAACAATTACATTTGAGGGCTTTAAGTATTAAAGTACTATAAATTGTAGTCCATTTAATCTTAAGAGTAAATGTCAGGGAATGCATTTGCATTTGGTGTACTCTTTCAGGTGAGTTGGGAAAATCAAATATTTAGAACATGATATAAAATAAAGATATAGTATCAATGAGAGCTCCATTATGCCTATTACTGGATAACAGATGACAGACAAAATAAGTCTATTAGGATCTATTGTTCCCATGATTTTATTTGAGTATATTCCTTTCAGTCTGCAGCTCTGTTTGCTGGGCCACAGCACTGCTGTGAAACACATCCTGATCGACTGAGAGAAGGTGATGTATCGGTGGATCACTGTGAAAGTTCATTGATCGCAGCTTGATATTTAGTCACCCGCTAAACACACCTCATTTCAGCAACACAAGAGCAGCTTTAAAGCCACAAATGGATGGCTTAGACTTTGCTTACTATTTCCTCCTGGTGATCTTATAAACTATTCATTATTTATAGAGACTTGTTTGCTTATTTCTCCACTCCTGAATGCTAAAACTCAGAGTACCCATAAACTGGAAAATGCATAATTTATACACTTGTCAAGATGAGTCTGCACTCATTATTTTGACTAATTACTATGCTTATTATATACTTCGCAAAAACTAAAAGCAGACGGCACTCTCTAGACGTGATTAAAAAGGATGAGGAGACATTAAGAACACATGGCAAGTCCCAGCAGCATATTTACTATAATTGTGAGAGTATGTTCCACCATGTCTGGAAGACGTGCCGTTTGAATAAGGGCTTTAGATGTCAAGGCTGCAAAATTAGGAAAGTCATTAGAATTCTCACAGCCATTCAGGGGTAAAAGGAGGGCTGAGGCAGAGAGCGATAAAGAACAGATATGAAAGAGGAGCAGAGAAGGGGCGTTCCAGCAGATCACATTAGCTTTCCTTGCAAGCTCTCAGCTATGGTGTGATTTCCAGGAGACCAGTGGTGTGTACTGAGTCCTCATAGCAAGGTGCACAGTGTACTCCAGAACCACGCGTTCCACATCTGAGAGGCTGCCGAAACAGCCCATGGGACTAGTATGGAGAGAGATCAATAGGGGGGAGAGAGAAAGGGAAAAAGAATGGTCACGAGCTCTCTGAGAACAACGTATGAGCACTGTATGAGTCGCGTAATGGATGCACTTCCATTATTCGGACAACGAATGAGAAAAACATCCTTTTCCATTGTTAGCTTCAATGATTTACTGAGGTTTATGGGAAAAGATTTTTTTTCTTGCTTATATGTCTCTGTGTGTGTGCGGGGGGGGGGGGGCATTGAGGAGAAGATGTGTGGCAGTGTGGCAGTAATAGGGAGCTGGAACATGATGTGATGGGGCAGACTCCTGGTTAGGAGATGTCACATGAAGCAGACTGTGATCCTGCAGGACTGAACATCAGAGGGCTAGTACTCCACAGCCAGCCCAGAGACAGGTAATGGAACCAGTGAAATCCAAGTGTCCTTGGACAAAGTCACCATAAAGGCCAAAGCCTACAATGGCCTGGGGAGACATACTATTGTCAGTCTATTTTGTTTATTATAAAGCTATTGCCAAAACCCCACAGAAATTCCAAAAGTAATGTTGTTGTTTGGCTACAATATTTAAATGTAATAACATATTAAATTATGTCATGAATGATGTAATGTCTGTATTTCTGACTTTATACTATTTGTTCTCTAAGCCAAAAAAAATACAATAAAAATGTAGCAAAAATGTAAAGGATTATGTTTCTTCCCACAAAACAAGAATACATGCACAACATCAGTCCACAACATCAGTCCACTCTCATCAATCAATCTCCTCTTCTAACAAGGACAAAAACAATTTAATTGACATTGAATTTCTCTACTGTTAATGTAAACTACATAGTTAATAGTCTATTAACCCACAAAGTTAATTCTGTTGCTTTGCTATACTATTTAAAAGCAGTTACATGGTCATTTACTTTTATATCCAATTTGTAGTCAGTATCAACATATTCTATCAAGAAGTCTGTACACTTTGTGTTATTATGATTTCAAGGCAGTTGCTTTCTACAAATTAAATTAAAAATAAAGCCGCTAATAATTCAATAAAGAATCTGATTTTCAGCTTAAAAGCAGAAATATAATATCAACTGCACATAAAGAATTATTAAGATAAGATATAAATGCAAATTAATACTAAATAACAACATATGTCCAGCAAAAGCTTCAACTTAACAAGAGCATGCATGACTTTAATCTTAGCCTAAAATGTTCTGTAAACCCTTTTGTTGCCATCAGGAGCAGGACAATTACTTGGGATGCTATGTTTTTCAGCCATGAGTTAGAGAAGAACTACATTAAAGTGCCATACTGTTTGAAGTAGTCTCATACAAAATTAATACTGAGATTTTTTTTGACAACTCAATGCATGATCATCAACCAATCACACAATCATAACATTTAATGACAGCATAATGACAACCACAAATGATATGACACAAGTGCAGAAGGAAGAGGTAAGATCAGACTAACTGTATATATAACACACATTCTTTATACTGTACAGTACCACACCAATTAGAATATTGTGAAAAAAGTTCATAATTGAGTTCAAAAACTGACATATTACATATTTAATAAAAAGTGACATTTCAAACCTTTTTGTTTTGCTGTTGATTAACATGCCTTACCACTCATGATTAGAAATCCAGATTATGATAAAAAAATCTGAATCTCACATCATTAGATTCCATTTTGAGTTTGAGGAAATTGCTAAGTAACTGATAAGTTTGTTAGATGTTCTAGACTGAAAGTGTACTGAGAATGGACTTGAGTCCCCTCAAATGGTATAACAGTGGTGCCCCACAGGCCATTGATTGATGGCAGAAGGGAACAACAACTCCAGCAAATGGTACAGAGCAATTGATGCACCACAGTGGACCAGTTAACATCTATAATGAACACAGGAGCAATGAGGAAAGCATCAGGTATCATCATGGAGCAAACACCCTGAGCCATGAGGCGGTCATAATAGTCTAATATGACTGTATACTTTACTAAAGATCCATTGAATAACCACTTTTTTGAGTGTATAATGCTTCAGAAACCTCACAGGCATACATAAGTTAGTGTTACTGGGAATAACAAGATGTCGCTAGAATAACAGCCAATCAATGAGGAAAATGAATTAATCTGCCATGTTATTGGACTTCTCTGAAATAGCAGAGATTCATGTGCACTCCAGATCATTTTTTACCATTCCCTGCAGTCTTTGAATTGTATCTTTGTATAACAGTGAATGATTAGCTTGCTTTGCTGGCTATGTGTGCCATGCCAAATATGCCACTTTTATACTGTAAATTAAGCTAATTATTTATTATTATAGGCTTCTTTTGTCTCATTTTTTTCATTGTGTGACACACTCCATCTATTTCATTAAAGCTTTATTCGATTAGACTGAAAGTGTCTCATTAGCTAATGAGAACAAGATGTGTCTTCTATCTCTTAAAACATAATCTTCAACAACATTTTTTTGCATTTTTAATTATGATAAATGTTGCAGCAGTTGCCATCTATATGGATGTGCATAAATCATCTTCACATAGTCCATCATCTTCTATAGTTTTCAAAGCATAGCAGACTCTAGATAAGTTGTGTTCTGAATGCTTTGTATACTGTCACAGTGTGTATAACTGCAAACCCTAAACTAAGTTGCCTTTATAACTGCTGCTTAACAGACATAAACTGAGCTGCATATGATGGTTGTCTGACCTGCCAAATCTCATACTGCACTCTATTAGTGCATACTGGCTGAGTATTAAAATCAAGGTTACATCTTATTCTTTACCCTGCAAACCTACCAAGCTAAAAGTCACAACACAGATATTACTTACTGGTCTGTAGAGACGGGAATATTCCTAAGGTGAATATCTGAAGCAAAGAGCTAAGACTTTCAACCAATAGATTTATTGTATTGATTTTGCTCCTAGAAATAGATACAATATATTTGATGCATTCCATAAATGCAGCCTTCAGCTGTGCTATAATCTAATGGAGTTTGAAGCTCTGCGAGTCTCTCAGACTCAGCGGGGCTCTTATAGGGTTCAGAGAGGATCAGGCTCTTATAAAATGAGTTGATTCTGCCCTGATAGAATCAGTGGGGGGATTAATATCTTATCACAGGAAAAATAAGTAGGAAGAAAGAAAAGGAAGTTGGAGGTTACAACAGGAATCATAAGCCAAGACTGATTTATTTTGCTCAATTATGCTCTGATAACAGCATCGAACTTGTGTCCTGAATAATATGTCTCTTGTTTTCAAACATCAGATGCTGCAGGTCTACACACAAAAGCAAGCAAGTAAGCAACAAAGAAAGACAGAAAGAAAGATAGAAAGAAAAAGAGAAATAACTAAAGAAAAAAAGAAATAATTAATCTATTCAGCAAACATACACAAAATTACTACTACTACTACAATATTAATATTATCATTATTGTTATTAATAGTAGTAGTAAAAAAAATATTATTATTATTATTAATAATAATAATAATAATAATAATAATAATAATAATAATAAATGTTAAACAAAGTACAGAACAAAACAATTGTAAAAAATAAAGCAAAATATAAGGTTCAAGTTTGGTCTTAATGACTTTGATTGCTGTCATTCACTTTTGTTTCTCTGGACAAAGATCAATAGATCCTGATCAGTGTCTGCATAAGATCAATACATCTACTGATCATTTCTATCCCTCAGGCTTCAGACTGACTGGCAGGTGGTCAGAGCAGGTGTGGTTCAGGCTATTAGCGTGGCTCAAAGCAAGGTGGATGGGCTATCCACTCCTCAGGCATAGCACTGGGGAACTGGTGGATATCAAATAAAAGAAGGTAAGGGCCATCACAGATACATTGTTGAGAACAAAGATATGAATGGAAGTGATTTGAAGTGACATCTGAGGCTTAAATAAACATCCAAATAAAACTACATTATGTAACAGCAATGACTTCATAAAGAAAATATGAAACTGCTGAAGTTTATTTGCTGATACAAGGTCTTGCCTTTCTATGAATTACAACCTGATGCAATATACATCATATTGTTTCTGTCATATAGAGAAAAAACTTGCCAGCAAATGCCAGCATGTGTGCACACTTCAGAACAAAAGGGCCAATAACAATAATCTAATCTAAAATAAAATCACTGAATCAATGTATATTAAATCTAAGAGCTTTTTGCTTTCTCCTGAACAGAATTTCTGTATCAGAAAGATTTTCTTATGTTTTCTTGTGACAAGTGCAATACAGTTCCATCATAAAGTGTTTCACTGTTATTGCACTTTTTGGCTTTTAGATATTTTAACAAAATGAAATATTACACAAAATGAACTTTATCAAACCTAATAACTTTTCCATTGCAAACATCAATTGTGTTCATGCAGATGTGGATTTGTTGTTCTGGTTTGGATCACTATTTTGCTGCAAAACCCAATTATTATTCATTTTCAGCCCATGTATAAACTAACAGTATATTATTATTATATTATATAGAACAGAATTCATGGTTCATCCAATAATACCAAGTAGTCCAGGTACGAAACCAGCAAAGCATCCCCATGACTCTCCACTACCACTTCTGTATTTGAACACTGGTATGATGTTAACATTGTAAAATGCAGTATTTGCTTTTTGCCAGGCACAAAGGGACCTTTGATGTCCAAAATGACTCATTACTACATAGAACATTATCCAAAAAAGCCTAGGGGGTTTTCCAGGTGCTTTCTGTGTGATGAGCTTTGATGTTTCTTCTGGTTACCAGTGTGTCATTCCTGCTGTTCTTCCACTTTCCTCCAGTGTCTTCATGACAGTGGAGTCGTGAACAAAGACTTCAAATTATTGTAGAGCAACCTTCAGTTCCTTGGTTGCTCTGGAACATTTTTGGAGACTTACTGGATGAGTTGTCTTTGTGCCTTTGGGGATATTTTGGTGCCACCCCTGGGAATACTCACCAATGGGTTATGAATAATTTGCAGATATATGCTTTCACTTAGTGATTAGTGAGGTTTACATTCAGCAGGGCTGGCTACGTTCCAAACCTTGGCTGTGTTCAATCGACTGTATCTCATTATGAATTAAATTTGCTTAATTTGTTGCTTGAGTAACTAAGGGGGCAATTATTTTTTTCCCGTGGGTGAGTCACATGTTGAAGAACTTCATTCTTTAAATAGAGTAATAATGTTAAAATGTTTTATAAGGTTATCTGTCATACTTTTTCTTTAAGGGTCTAAAATATTTGCTGTGATGATATGCAATAACAGCGAACATCAGATCACAGCATAGTATATTGTTGTGTTGATGCTTAATAATGTTTATTTTTAACCTAAACATGCCTACACAACACAAACTCTGATTACATCCATCTTTTTTTAAATGTGGTTAGTGCAAATTTGTGTTATTGCATAATTGCACAGAGCACACTTGTAAAGCTCTAAAAATATGAAATAAATAAATATTTTGTTTTATAGAGCCTTGCAATATCTGCTGATGTTCTCTGGCACTGATAAGCTAAATGAACTGCCATTTCTGAATCTGACTTAATTTGCCTGCAGGCTCTCAGAATGGACTGCTCTATTTACTCCTATCATGTATTTTTGTCTTTGGTTATGAGTGTTAGTAATTCTCTCATGCGTGGGCCCAAAACAGATCCCCATGTTCCACAAACCTCAATGGGTCAAGGGTTAGAGCATTGCTATTTTCTTCACATGAATAAATAATTGACCCATTTACATTACATTTAGCTGCACCAGAAATGTCAAACTACAAACTGAAAAAAACAAAGAAAAAGAATTGGTGTGAATAATGGTCCAATTTAGTTGGACTGTATGAGAGTTTTCGATTTCTTTTCTGGGAAGATGGAATAAGGGTTGAGTTGCCCTGCACTGTGTCCTCCATGCTTTGAAGCAAATGAACATGAGTATCCACATCAGTGGGCTGTCCACCATGATTATCTGAACAATCTCCACCTCTCCATACTGTGACTCAAAGGTTATTCCTTTTTACAGGCCATATAAAGAACAGCTGGCTTGTTCGCTCATTCTCTCATTCTCTCTCTCTCTCTCTCTCTCTCTCTCTCTCTCTCTCTCTCTCTCTCTCTCTCTCTCTCTCTCTCTCTCTCTCTCTCTCTCACTCTCACTCTCACTCAGTCCCCATCTAAACAATCACAATGTCACCTGGGGACATGGAGTAGACCTGCACGATAGCAGCAGGATGGAGGTGCCTGAATGGAGACATTTTATATACAGGTCATAAACAGGGACCTATTTGCCGCTAGGGATGATGTCAGCAATGGCGAAGGGCATGTTACCAGTTTATTACTGTGTGTACCCTTACAACGCATAGTTGATGTAGAAATAAGACCCAGATAGAGAAATTAATTAATGCTTATACACACACACACACACACACACACGCACGCACGCACACACACACACACACACATACATATATATATATATATATATATATATATATATATATATATATATATATATATATATATATATATATATATATATATATATATATATAAACCAAACATGAGTAAATCCTAGAGTTTGAAACTCATCCACTGTTGCAAGTATTTGTACACTGTGTTTATTGTTAAAGATGAAAACATGAAACATGAAATCACCACAAAACACAGCAGAAATCACCAGAAAGAGCAAAAATATGCAGAAATTCTATAGACACCTATACTTATAGACATATTACTGCAGACTCGTTTAAATTCAGTTAAGGTGTGTAGAACTTACACAGTAGAAATTCACAGGAATACTTCTTTAAGTTAGGACTGGCAGTGACAGTCAGTATAAATGCCACTATTAGGAAATGTTTTGTTTTTCACAACCATGAGTTGAACTGAAGTAATTAACACATGAATGCAAGTTCTGTTTTGTAAAAATGATCCAATGCTTAGCTTTCACTCACAGATTTAAAGAGAATGGCATAGCGGAGCTACTCATATGGAGGATGGAGTTCATTCTATTGAGTCTCCTTATTGTGCAATAAGGGGAGCCCAATTATCATTGACTTCTTGTTTTCAGACATACACTAAACACAAAAAATTTACTGAATTTTCTTATTTTACAGCTTGTCAGTTAGTAGCCATTCCAAGTATACAGATGCATGTGTATGTCAACTGAAAAATCATGTCACTGCTGTAAAGAACCCATCCTATATTGACAGGTACTGATGTGTAATGAGAAAAAAAATTGCAAGATATTTAACATATTCCGAAACATTTCTTACTTTAAGCAAAATTGCATAACTTTATTCAGCAGACTGTTTTGCTGGTTTAAATCATTTGTCTGAAAAACATACCGATACAATGTCTGACTTACAAAAAGTACAAAATGTCTAATTAGTTAAATAGTCTTATAATAAGCTTACAATATCCTCTAAATAAGAAACATTAGACATTTATAATAGATTTAAGATGGTTTTACTTACTATGGGTTAATTGTATTGTGGGAAATGGAAACAGCTTTGAGATTGGAAAATGGTGCTAAAAGAGATGTGTTCTTTGCTTAATGTGATCTTTTTATATTTTAACCAGAGAAAAACTTTTCTCAAGTATGCTTTTCTTTAATGTCTAATGTCAGGAAAATGCTTCATTTTTTGATGCGCAAACTTTTCACTGAAACTTCCATTAGAAAAATAAGGGAGGAGCATAAATGTAGGCAATAAAGACCATATTAACCTTGAGTACAGAGCCATTCACCACTGTCTGTTATGTCCTAATATGAAATTCATGATCTATTCAAAAGAATGCAAATGATGAATGATGATGGAGCCCACTCTGCTCACAAAATGAACTACAAAATCTAACATATTTCTATCTCTGATGTGAAACCAGCATGTGATGTATGTGTGATCGCATGATGAAGGGCAATCAGAGCCTACTCCCCCACAACCACAGGAATAGCAAAACAAGCTGAAAAACAAGAATGGCCTGTACATGGTTATTTCTGCTAATGATGCAATGCAACACCTCTGTCAATCTATATGTAACACTAACTCTCCCACATTAAAAAACGGACGGGACTAATGGCTTTTAATATGATATAATAGCCTAGATGTCACTTTTAATTGGAGCTGCGATTGTCTGAAGTGGTCTCACCATTGCAGTGATTAGTAATGATACACCGTTAACCCCTCGACCTTCCGCTAGAGACCACACCGCCTCTCTCTTTTTACATGGCCTAATTGCAGCTTCCCCATTGAGGACGCGGGTAACTCAATATAATGCGAAGCTTTCTCTCTAAAACAGTCTGGATTAAATGTCCATCAAACTGCTGCAGTTAATCACAATCCATGTTTTCTACCCAAAGATGTGCTAGTGTTACACTAAAGATGTGTTCCATCTAAAGCTAAAGCAATTTTGAAGCTGACATTTGCTGCCTGTGGGGAATATGCAGGATACTCCATATGCAGTAAATTACAAAATAGCACAGAGGTAAACAAGATTGCACTGCATCATCTTATACATTTAAAACACACTTCAGTATTTTACTGAGCAATCATGCCCCATGCCTTATATTTGATCAAGAGACAATGAAGGCTGTTTGATCATTATTAAAAAAATCAGAGGAAATAGCATCTTAAATCAGTTGGCAGTGTAATTAAAAGATTCTCATCATCATTTGTCATCATTTGGGTGCTGGTATGTCTAATACATGCAAATATGAACCTCTCTGTGAGACTTTATGGGTTTCCCATTGGGACTAATCATGAGTGAAGAGGCAAACATAAAAGTCAACACACTCTCAAGTTGCCACTCTTCATGGCCATTTATGTATCCGTCTATCAGATTATGTGTAAACTAAGATGAATAGAGAACTGGATTGATGTAGGAAATGAAAAATAGCTGAACAGTAGCCTTGCATAACAATGAAAAGCTTACATGGTTATGTGCCTGTTTTAACACCACAGACATGAAAAGATGCACACAATGTAAAAAATAAAATGTGTGTTTAACCAGTATGAAACTCAACAACACAAACTCTTTTTGCTTTTGCAAAATATTGCAATTTCACTTTCAGTGAGCACTCAGATAATTTTAACACAGAGGTGTGTTGTAATATGTTACAATACATGCTTGCTGTTGTAATACATGATAATGGTTTGGCATTGTCTTGCTGAATAAAGTAAGGTGTTCCCTGAACAATATGTTCTCTGGATAGCAGCAAATGTCACACATCAAATTTTTGAATATTGCAAGAAAGTTCATTTTTTGTGTCAAGTGACATATCTCAGGCCTTTTTGTTTTAATATTGATAAAAATGGCTTGTAGCTCATAAAAAATCAGTAGGTCTATTTATTAGAATATTTAATAAGATCAAACAGAAAAGGATATAGTTCCACAAGCTTCTGCATTAATGTTACTTGGCATCAAAACAATCAGCTTGTGATGCTGCTGAGATATTACTGAAGTCCAGGTTGCCTTGATACCTTCCCTCAGTTCCCTCAGGAATTATATATAAAGAAATAAGCATGAAATAATGAAGGTTCTAGTGCCAACCATAAAACAGATTTTGTTTAGCTTACCTGTGCAAAACTTCTTATAAAGTTATTACCCATATTGTTCACTATAGGTCATTAAAGTTCCATATATTATTTTGCTTATCTACAGTTCAGTCCAAGGAAAAGAACTTAAATCTCATTAGGAGTAAATGGATTCTCTTGGGGTACCTCTGACTTCCAGACCCTTGATTACTAGTGGAACTTAAGTAGCTTTTGGTGTTATTGCTGGTACAGCAAGCTTGCTACAGTGCCCAAGATTCCAGCAAGGTTGTTGCTGGTTCCTGTCTTACAGGGCTCTTTGGTAGAAAACCTGCCTGTAGTTCACTCGTGCTCTCAACTTCTACTTGACCGTCTGGCCCAGACATTCCAAAGTTTCCCGCTGGGTGTATGTCTTCACTTTGAAAGGGAAGTGCTTCTGCTGCCAGTCTTGCTCCCAGCAGGTGATCCTCTGTCCACTGTCACACTCCATCAACCACAAGGTATGTGACAGGTATGAGGTATTTCACTGTTGTTGCTGTTGTCCATTTCTCCTTCCCCTCACAAAAAAATCTAAACATAGGGCAAAGATTTCCTCAACTAAATGTCTTAGTTTGGATGCAGAATGATCATGGTAAACCTTTAGCTTTTGCTGCATGTTCTCCATGACTCAAGAAATATCTGGCTTCATAAGACTGAATCTAGTTTTCAGTTCAACATCTTTGGAACAGTTTGGCTAGTGTAGCACTGTTTGGCCAGAAAAATTGTGTAGGCTATACTACTGTACATTCACATGAAACTTGCTAACTTGTGTTGCATGTTACTTAACTCTTTTGTTCCTGTTGATCTCACTCAGGACTTCCTTTTACAAAGCTGATTTCACTGCACTGGTTTCACCATCTGCACTGATATTTCTGCAGTGCCATTTAAGGATGGGTGATGAGTGGGTACCAGTGTCTCCTTAATACCATTATTCTGCAGGAAGTTTTTGAATTCCCGTCAAAAAAATAGTGGACTATTATCTGATACAATCTATTTTAAAAGACCATAAACAGCAAAGATAGACAACACCACTTCACCAACTTGGATGTCGTGGTAGGACCCATGGGAGCAATGTCCAGCCACTTAGAATGGCTATCTATCAGAACAAAGAAATACTGCCCATCTTTTTCCACAAAATCAATGTGCATTCTCTGCCACAAACATGTTGGCCATGGCTAATAGTTCAGGAGTGCTGGCAGTTTCCAAACTACTTGACAAGCGCTACAGTTGATGTAAAGATTTGGCCACCACATATAGCTTCAAGCTAATTACTTCATTCTACAAGTGGCTGGGTGCCCATGGTGTAGGTCACTCACATGTCTTGGTTGATGCGTTGGTGGTATGATGACCCTAAACCTGCACAAAACACGTCTTTGTTCTACAGATAGTTCTGTCCATCGGCAGCAAAAGGATTTTAGAGTGTCATCTCTCAGGTAATTTAGCCAACCCTTCAGAGCAAGCTCCACCACTTTACAGAGAACTGGATCTTTAAGAGTGCTCAAAGCTACATCATTTGTGTGCAATGGTAGCTCATCTGTCACTGAGAAGTAAAAGATGTACTCCTCTGCTGTGATGTGTTTCTCTACATTTGGCAGTGTAGACAAAGCATTTACATGCTTTTCAGATTTCCGATATTGGATCTCATAGTTGTAAGCCATGTGAATTAGTACCCATCCCTGAATTCTCAATGCTGCCAGAGTTGGAATTGCTGAATCAGGACCCAGAATGGCTAGGAATGCCTTGTGGTCAGTGATCAGAGTATACTTATGCCATACATGTATTTGTGCAACTTCTTTGCTCCAAATATCATTACAAAAGCTTCCTTTACAATTTGAGTATATTTGCTCTCAACATCACTCAATGTGCAAGATGTGAATGCTATGGGCTTCACTTCTCCATCCTCTATTATGTATTAAATGACATCTTCAATATGGAAACGCATCACAAGCAAATCTCATTGGCTTTTGAGTGTGAAAGAGCACAACTACTGCGTTCTACAGTAGCTGTTGCTTTGCATTCTGAAATGCTGATACACTCTGGAGACCAGGTCCATGCAACCTATTTCTTGAGAAGTTAGTGTAATGGCTTCAACAAAGTGGACAAATTGTAGTAATTCAACAGACCTAAAAATGTGCATAGCTCTGTAATGTTAGAAAGCCTCTGTGCTTTCACAATGGCTGCAACTTTTGTCTCAGTGGGGTGAAGTCCTTCTTTATCTATCAATTGCCCAAGGCACTCTACCTTGTCTTGCACGGAAGGTGGGAAATTACCCTACAGCATACATTTGCTTTTTTCTCTTTTCACCATCACTCCCTACTGTTCTAAACAACTGAGCACTTCCTCTAGCTTCTTCAGATACTCTCCTTTTGTTTTTGCAAAAATCAGAAGGTCATCTAGAAAAGAGGACACTTGATCAACACTCTAATGTGCATGACCTATGACTCCTTGCAATATAGAAGGGGCTGTGGACATTCCATAAGATAGTTGGTAATAAACATAGAATCCACTACGAGTGCTGATAGTCAAGTACTTTTCAGAATCTTTCTCTAACTTAAGCTGCTTATGTGATAAATCCAGCTTGGTGAAAAGTATGCCACCTGCTAGTGTTGCAAACAGATTCTCAGTTTTGGGCATTCAGTCTCTTATAATCTCCACAAATGTGAATGGATATATCTGCTTTTGGTACAGCTAGCTGCCCATTCACTTGTATCTTCTATCTTTTTTAACATGTTGCCCAGGTTTCCTAGTCTGTCTAGTTCCTTTTCCAGAGCCTCTTTGAGCACATATGATACCGGCCTTGCTTTTTTGAAAATGGGTTTTGCATCTGGCTTAAGCATGATACTGGCTTTGAGCTCCTGAATGGTTTTTGGACATATCTGTATCTGTAAACATAGCTTTTCGACATTGTAGCCCAGCATCCACATTCACACTCACTGTATCACTGGCTAGAGCAAGGGAAAATATATTGGTCCAAATGATCCAATGGATAATATATTGGTCCAGCCTTAAATGAGTTAATCAGTTTTGGCATAAATTTGCTGTTCATTCACTTTTCACTTTCACAAGAAGTAATGTCACCTATTGTCCCTCATATTTACTGACCTAGTAAGGGAATATTCTCACCTGTGAAAGTAGACAGTTGTATTTTGCTATTCTCTAGTGGTGAGATAGAGCTCCCTTATACATTGTCTCAGGTATGAGGGTCACAGCTGCTCCAGTGTCCAGATGGATACTCATGATATATCTCTCCATCTCATCCACCATGATGCCTTTTTGCCCATTACTAGCTGTATATACTGAGTACACTACTTTTTCTTGCCTCAAAAACACTCAAGCAATGTGTCCAACCTTTAAACAATGGTGACATTTCTGTTTTGAACTTGCACACATGTGCAGTATGGCCACTGCCATGTCTATTACAATTTTGATGTGCTTTTACCTGTGTGTGTGGTGACTTCATGCTCTCTTTTTTTCTCTTCCACAGACCTCTGTTCCCATTCGTGTTGGTAATTTTATTTACAGTCTGTTTTCTGCTTTCATTTTTCTTGCAAATTTCAGAGCATTATTGGATACAGTTTCCATTGCTTTTCACTTAGCAGTTGGTAGAATAGATTGCTGGGTTTTGTCTGGCATGGTGAGATTTTAGAAGTCGATATTCTTCTGATGTGACCTTTCTCATCCCCCACATTGTTGGCTATCATCCATTGTTCCAGCCTTTCCAGGTAAGACTCAAAATCTTCCAGTTCTCCTCTGTATTTGACTTTTTGGGATTTCTGAAATGAGACTATGCTTGCTGTTCCTTCTTGCTGCTCTTTTCACTCATCTACCATGAAATTCACCTTCATTCTTTTTCTGACATCCATGTGTTTGGTTTGAGCACCATATTTCCACATGAACACAACATTCAGCAACCACAAAAACAGCAACATTCAGAACTCTTTCTTCTTGTACAGTACAGTTTATTAACAATTTTACCTCCAGAAGTCACTAATGTTCCACTAAGGACTAAAAGAGCATTAACTATCAATATCTTATAGGGTGTTTTTCATCTTCCTGTAGAATATATATGGAGATGAAGGTCCATAGAGTTGGCTGGCCAACAAAGAACAGAAATATCCTCGTCAGCAAATCATTTGGTAGTATTTTAGCAATATGGCCAGGTCCTAAGTCCAGCTGTAAAAGGAAATTGGCATCTCCATAAAGCCTCTCAGCAGATGTGCTCTAAAATTTCCTAGCAGATGGCTGCACTGGCTTTGGACTTGATAACTGTTGACACAATTGACCAACATCAGCAGATATGGCATCACAACATTACCGAAAAAAACATCACACTGGAGTTCAGACACTTTGGGTTCTGTGCTTCTCTACTCTTCCTTTAGACTCTAAGACTTTGAATTCCACATGAAATGCAAAATGTACTTTCATCTGAAAAGAGGACTTCAGGCCACAACAGTTTTCTTTCTCCTTAGCCCAGGTAAGATACCTCTGACACTGTCTCTGGTTCAGAAGTGGCTTTAGGTAGGTGGCTTTAGTGGTATATGGAACACAACAGTTGTAGTCCTAGAGATACACTGTAGTTATACTGTTTGAATATTAATATACTCAAACTTGAAATGATTTTCCATGAGATATAAGCTGTTCTGGTCAATAATAAAACAAAAACTTTTTTCAGTATATTGTAATTTCTTGATGTTTGACTGTATATGTCATTCAGCATTAATACTGTTTTTGCACATGAGCAAGTCACACATGTCCTGTGCGTTAATACACCCCCATACCATCAGGGTTGCTGGCTTTTGAACTGTGTGCTGATAAGCTTGATGCTCCTTCTCCTCTTTAGTCTCAAGGATCAGGGTCCAAGATAGCCAAAAGGCTTTTCAGATTTTGATTTGTCAGACCACAGGACACTTTTCCACTTCACCACAGTCCATCTTAAATGAGTTTGGGTCAGAAAGCAGCGATGAACTGTGTTCACAGACAATTGTTTTGAGAAGTGTTCCTGAGCTCATGCAGTCATTTCTACTACAGAACTGTTTCTGTTTTAATGCAGTGCAGCCTGAAGGCCCAACAATGTAACATTTTAAATAGTAAGATAAATGTAAGTCAGGATAGGGTGAGTGGAATCAATATAACTTAAAATAAATTATTTCCAACATAATCTGTTACAGTTAAAGGCCCAGTATGTAGTTTCCAGCGACATCTAGTGGTTTAGTTTCCATATTACAACCAACTGAAGACTCTTTCCACAGCCCCTCCCTTCCAAACACGAAGGAGTCTCTATGGTGGCCGTAAGATCTCATATATCTTTGATACTCCTGAACGTGATGTCTAATAGCAGCTTTAGAGCTAGTGATATGTCAAGTGGTAAGATTAATTTTAATTAGAAATTTAGGAAATGTAATATGTAAAATGATCATAGCTACAATGCAGACGAAAAGATTTTCTGCACTTCAGTAGTGCTATTGTAAACGTTAGCTGTTTTCTGTACAAACAAAGTAATAAAGTAAACGCATCAAACTGCTTCACTGTAGACAGATAATGCAGGCAGGACTTTCTCTAGTCAAGGTAAGCTTGCCATGCTCTGAAGAAGGCACTTCAGCCGATAAGAGTTGATAAGAGTTCACACGAGCTCATATTAGCTAAGCTCAAAACTAGCGCACAGCTACAAATCTCCCGTTCCACCTTAAATGCTGCAGTAGCGTTCAGCACCGATGCGCTACAATGTCCTGCAGCACCATTTAAGGTGAAATGGGGGAAAAACATTGCCCACACGAATATGAAGCTAAGTTTCATCGTTTTCTTTTCTTTGATGACTAAAGTTGTTTTCTCTTCTTGACGAGCATAAGAATGTTCCGCCATCTTAACAAATAAACCAAAAAAACTTTATTCTTGATTCTCCTCCGTGTATTTCTTCTTATTGAGGTATACGTTTATTTCTTCTCCTGTTTTATGTCAGCCAAAGGTAAAATAAAGCTACAGCGCAGCATGGCGGCCTCAGTCGGTGTTCGACCCGCGAACAATGTAGATATAAACAGCTTATTCTAAGGTAAAATAATCAAACAACTTCTTAGTTTATAATGATTAGATGTGTTTTTAATCATTTTTATTAGCAATTATATTAAATTCTGCTAAAAGATAACCCAAAATATTACATACTGTGCCTGTAAATACTGTAACTAAAGAATTGGATTCCACCCTAGCGACAGGAAACTTTTGTCTGATACTGTATATGCTTATGGGATGCTATTTACTGCACTCTCAGAAAAAACCCTAGTGAAGGTCCAGTACCTTTCCTGTCACTAGAGATTTTTTTTTTATGAGAGTGTAGTAAATATCATCACATGACACACTCATATGTGTTTCACTTAGTGTTATTATTCTAACATGCTATCTTCAGTAAGAATATACAGTACAAGTCAAAAGTTTGGACCCACCTTCTGGACATTCAGTGATTTTTCATCATTTAAAAATGGTCTACATTGTAGATTAATACTAAAGGCAGCCGAACTATGAAGAAACACATGTGGAATAATTTATTAAACAAAAAGTGTAAAACAGTAAATTTTATGAGGTAGTCACCTGGAATGACTTTCAGTTAACAGCTGGGCCTTGTCAAGAGTTAATTACTTGCATTTCTTGCCCTCTTAATGTGTTTAAGACCATCAGTTGTGTGCCTGCTTTGAATAATCTAAACTCTATAACATTTTGGTTTGTTAAACATTTTTTGTTTACTACATGATTCCTTATGTGTTCTTTCATAGTCTGGAAGAAAACAAAGTCAAGAAGAAAACAAAAGCATTGAATGAGAAGTTGTGTCCACACTTTTAACTGTATACATATACACAGAAAAAGTCTTGAAATGTCACTTTTAGCACAATGAATATAAAATTAGTTTACCTTTTAAATTAAATTATGAACAGCAACAAACAGTTTTATAATTTTACTGTAATGGTAATTTTAAAAAATGAAATAAGTAAAAGTACTGAAAGTAAAAATACTAAGAATTAACTAACTCATAAAAGTAAAAGTTACAGAGAAACTGTACTCAAGTATTATAATGAGAGTAAATGTAATCCATTACATTCCACCTCTGCCAAGAAGTAGAGCTTAACCTCTCAAAGCAACATTAATTAGTGAACCCACATAGTGTACCCATGCTATAACTCATAAAATTCACTATAACCATCTTGTCAAAAATTCAACTTTATTTTGTAAAAAAATCTATTGTGTTCATTTAGCATGCCAAAGGGGTAAGTAAACACTGTGTTAAATAAACACTGTTTTTGGTGCATAGGATTTTATTCCTTTTTTTTTCAGTTTTAGCTGTGTTATGCTGGTTTCTAATATTGTTAAGTAAGTAGTGTTGTTTGTTTGTAAAGCTGTAAATGGGTTAATTCTTTAAGTATATTTTACAAATCCAAATTGCGAAATAGTTGGGACAGTATGGAAATGTAGTATAAAAAATGTTTCTTACCATTTAATTTAATTTAATTGAAGACAGTATGAACCCAAGATATTTAATATTTTGTCAAGTCAGTTTAATTAACTTATTAAGATACATCCATTCCTACATTTCATATCTGCAACATATTCCAAAAAAGCTGGGACTTTATTTAGTACTAATGAGATGGAAAAAATGTGAAATCAAACCAGTGATATTAACATGTGATTGTAATCATGATTTAGAACAAAAGCAGTTTTCAATTTGAAGAAGAAAGATGTGCAGAGGATCTCTGGTTTGTCAACAAATGTGTGAGGAAATTATTGAAATGTTTAAAAGCAATGTTCGTCAAAAAAAAAAAAAAAAAAAAAACATTGAAAGGTATTTGCATATTTTTCCCTATACAGTGCGTAATATTGTTAAATGATTCAAGAAATGTAGAGGAATTTCAGTGCAAAAAGGGCAGGTTTGCAAGCCTAAGCTTAACACCTGTGATCTCTGATCCCTCAGATGATACTGTTAAGAGCTGTCATTCATCAGTAGCTGAAATTACCACATGGGCAATACTTTGGCAAACTTTTGTCAAGCACTACAATACATAGTTACATCTAGTAAATGCCACTTAAAACTACTCTGTAAAAAAGAAGCCTTATGTTAACCATGTCCAGAAGCAGAGTCAACTTCTATGGGCTCAGAGGCATTTGGGATGGACCATCATAAAATGGAAATGTGTATTGTGGTCAGACAAATCCAGACCAAAGATGAAAAGAACCATCCAAACTGTTACCAGCAGTTCAAAAGTCAGTGTCAGTCAATGTATAGGGTTGTGTTGATACCCTTAGGAAGGTTATTTACACTTGGCCTGCTTGCAGTCTTCAAATGTCCCTAAATAAAATTTTGAAATAAAAATACTACAACCCCATACTATGAAACAGTCAGACGTGCTAAACTGGTCATCATCAATAGATATTTGCATATATTTTTTCTTGATAATAATGCCAGTGTCAATTATGATCAATACAAATTGCAATATGACAGCAAAGACGAGAGATAACATGGTTTTTAAAAGAACAAGATGTCAAAAATTAAAAATGTATTATCATTTGACAAAGCAATTCGTAGATCACAGAAAATGTTTCCTCATTAATGCTATTCTTTGTTTAAAAAATAAAAAATGTTCAACCTTTAATTGTACTATTCCTTGAAATCTACAGCATGTAGTATATTTTCTGATTAAACTCCCACCACTTCAGCACTATGTTGTAATATATGCATCTCTTGACTGTTAATGTACAGTCATACAAAAATAAAAATAAAAATAGAATATTGTGAAGGTTTGATTTTGCTCATAATTTTATTCAAAAAGGTAAAGATATGTTTTATATTCATTACATGTAAGGTGACATATTTCAAACATTTTTTGTTTTAATATTGATCAGTTTGGCTTATATCTCATGAAAATCAGAAATCCAGTATCTCAAATTATTTGAATATTTCTTTTTGAGTTTGAATAAATTTCCTAATATCAAACCAACCTGAGACAACATCAGACACATCTTACCTGGGCGAAAGAGAAAAAGAACTGGACTGTTGCTCTGTGGTCCGAAGTCCTCTTTAAGATGAAATTCAATTTTGCATTTCATTTGGAAATCAAGGTCATGATGGAGGATGAGTGGAGAAGCACAGAATCCAAGGTTTTTGAAGTCCAAAAAACCCTGGAGGAAACTCACTCAGAAACTCATCCAGATATGCACTCAAACCCAAGACCCCTGCTCTGAGAGGTGAACATGCTAATCACCAAACCACCAAGCACTGGTAGAACAAAGTGTGTGCTTAGGTCTCCAGAAACCAAACAATTATATTTGGGTCATATGTGTTCCCTAAATATTTTTCTAATAGAATTACAGCTTGTCCACGTAATCTTACGCAAAGTGCAGATGGGCACCAATGCTCTATTTAGAGAACAGTGGCTTTTTTCTCGCAACCCTGTCATGCACACTACTGTCCAGTGTTCTCCTATTAGTGACCTTTTGAACCTTTACCTTAGTCAATGTGAGAGAGCCTTTAGTTTAGAAGTTACCCTGGGTTCCATTGTGACCTCAAGGATTATTACACACATTTGTTAGTAGATCTCTCCTGAGGGAGATAACAAAGGTCAAGAATTTCCTCTATTTGTACACACTGTCTTCTGTCTGACTGTGGATTGAATCCAGACTGTAGAGATGGTTTTGTCACCTTTGCCAGCCTTTTCCAGGATCCTTTGTTAATGCCATTATACACTTCAACAATTGTGTTCCACAAACATGAAAATCATACTTGGGATAGTTTCCCATTCTTTAAATACACCAGAGTGCCTTTTAAAACATGTCTGTCATCTTATTGATTGACAACACCTGAGTTTAATTTCTCCCTCAAACGAATAATAGGTGCATATACGTTTGTCACTTACACATAGAGTATGTAATATTAGATCATTTTTCTCAATAAATAAATAAATGACCACATATAATATTTTTGTCTCATTTGTTTTATTGGGTTCTCTATTCTCTCTATTTAGGACTATTTTTTTAGATAATGTTTAACTGATATTTTTGCAGAAATATTGAAAATGATTTACTAACTTATCATGCACTGATATAGTGAGTATGTTACAAAACAATTCCAAAAGTAATATATGCCCTCATACCTTTTAGTAATTGATTAACTGAAGCTGTGCACATTACTTCAAACAGGACTATTTACAAATAACTCTTTTGGAACAACAAAACAAGTCAGAGTCTACATTGTTAAAACATCATAATCAATGACCAATATGTTTGCTCTAAAATTAGTAGTGGAACCATAAATAAGCTCAAGACCAAAAATATATTAATGTTGAATGACAATGACATGGTTTTAATAAATAATTATACTCTGTTTAAGAAAACAGAAATTATGAAACAATAATTAACTGTGGGCACACACTTTTAGCTGCATCAAAGCATGTTTCATATTGTTCCGATCCTGTGAGCTGAATTTATGTTATTATGCTGGTTAGTATTCTAAAAATATTTAATTTTATTAAACTGAGCAGAATATGTAATCAGCCGCATTTCAAATATCTACAACCATTAAAACACATGATTATGGTATTGTACTGGTTTTGTACATAAAAGCTTAGTGCAGCTTAATTTGGCCCATATTTCATACCAAATAGCAGAAATAAAGTCTTTAAAAAGTCTTTAAAAAAGCTACAATAGCTGTCAATAAGCTAACACATTTCACCTTAATTTAGATTGATATATTTCTTACTCATGAAAGTAAATATACATGATAAATGAGCTTCAATTACTGGATGCCACCACCATTTTTACATCCACAGCTATTTGAAATTTTGCACCGCAGTTTAGAATGACACATCAAAACACCTGCCATAAGTGTTTTTCCTTTGAAGTCCACATTTATGCCATTAAGACCACGCTCAGTCTCTCCTTCAATTGTAAGGATTAGGGAGCACTTTCTCCAGATTGATAAGTGAGGGGAGCCATTTTGATATTTTACTTTTTTATGCATTACAGTGATATGGTGATAACCATGCCATTAGATGACATTCAGGCTTGCAAGCAAAATCTGAAGTTTGAAAAAGAAATGCTGTGCGTTTGTAATTTTATAAAACCTGGTGATGTTTACCTATCTTTATAAGATGACTGCATGGTTTGTGTTATATCACAAATCCCAGTGTAAACCACTACAGACTCTAAATTATCAATTTAAAAGGCAACATTTTAAATATCAGAATCAGATTTATTACTGTTGCTGTCACTACAAAACCATCTGCATTTTTTATTTTTCTACATCATTTGAGGACAGGAACTTAACTTTTCACTGTCTGAACATTTCATTATCAATGGGCTTATAGAAATGGTTCAAAATTACATTGAATAAACAATATTAAACTTTTAAATTTGGGAGTTTTTTTTTCATTCCAGTTAGTGATGTGTTCTTTGTGTTTGTATAATATAATATAATATAATATAATATATAGATACAAAAAACAAGATACCAGGAACAAGGAAACAACAACTGCAGCTGTGAATAACATTAAACAACTACATTTGTTTTCCTTTAGTTAAGACAAGGTAAGTTTTAATAGTTGTAATTTACTTCAGTACAACTGTGTACCTCCCCATGATTATAGCCTCAAAAGATCAAGGAATCCAGAAAGTTAAATAATTAATAAACCCAGAGTAAAATACTTTTTAACATGAGACTAAGCATTCGTAAAGCTGAAGATGTAACAATCTGTGATCTCAGATTGCCCCCTGCTGGACTTAGTTTGTTGAAGTCCATTAGGTTCCTTTGATTTAATTTTATGTTGTCATGCCTAATGTAAACACAGTGTGTAGGTGTATTGTGTAAACATTCACAGGAATTGTATCTCCTATGCATAATGTATAAGTACTGTACTAGACAGAATAGCATCATGACATATCATGCTGGAGTGCATTCATATCCAAAAACATAATGTTTTAGAATTTAGAAATAGGCAAAGCAAACACATACATGACTTGATAAACAGAATTATTATGCTATTACATGCTTGACTGACTTTCACAGCAGCCGCTGATGCTTGTCACTCCTAATGAGTGGTGGATAGTGGCATATCCTTCACAGTTTATAACCTTGCACTTGAATATGTATTAGTACACCTCAGTGACTGTAATCTACAGTGGCTAATAAATATTTTTGAAGTCACATTCCGCTAGTACTGTATACAATTTTTATGGACACACTTCTAGACACACTGTTTAAAACTATTTATCTTTACAATACTTTTGACTGTGTTTGTAAAAAAAATCTAATATTAATTAGCAGAACTACAGCAATAAACATAACTACATCTTATAAAAATAAAATAAATTATACGCTAATGTGAGTGACACGATACCTCAATAAGTTGTCCAGTGACTTTGGCCTGGTTTTCCCTGGCAGGGTATATATACAAAGTATATATAGTCAGAGTAAATTCTATCAGCGGTTTACTTCATCTAAAGTGGACATATTAAACCTCTTTTCCAGTTTTAAACACAGTGACCTGGGAGTCAAAAAAATTTAATCAAAATACCTCAATGATAAATCACCAGATCACCCTTTGTCTGTTTTAGGCAGGCAGATTGAGCTGCTACACACACAGGGGCAGACAGGAAAGAGCTGGCAGGGTTGCTTTAGTACGTACCCACACTGAAACAAACAAAAAAAGTTTTATTTCTCTGATTTACTGCTTTGTTCTCACTAATGCAATTCTCTATTTTTTTTTTTTTTTTCATTCAAACTACAGCATGCTGGATCACCCGCAACAATTTGCTTCTCTCCCTCTCTCTCTCTCTCTCTCTCTCTCTCTATCTATCACTCTCTATCACTCTCTAACTCTCTCTCTCTCTCTCTCAGCCATCATCTCAGTCAATGATGAACCCAATTGTGGCCAGATACATTCCCTGCTGTACTAATCACGAACGACTTCAGGACCACGGTGTACAATCAAGAAAACTTTTTAAAACTTAATAATTAGTAATAAATTATGCTTCTTGTTTACATTCCACAAACTCAGTTGTGTTGGATTGGTAAGTAGCTTTAACCCATTTACTTTTGTAATGTCTGATTAAGCAGACAGTAAATGAGGAGAGTGTGTTTGCATTTATTGGAATGAACACTGGGAGGTTTTCAGTGTGGTGTCCTAGTGTTAAATGAGACTAGATTTTAGAATTATTTAAAAGTTTAAGAATTCTTGTAGATTACTATACACTGCGTGAAACAGAGATAATCATTACATTCAGAAAAAGCTGCTGAGGCTTCAGGAAAACACAGCAAACAGACCAGATAATAGCAACAGATTAAAATAGAAAGGTTAAATGATACCAATCAGATGTAAAGCCTTAAATTAGACTTTACACCCTACACTGCTCCCTGCAGACCACTCACAACTTACAACTCTGATGTAAATATCTGACAAAAATATTTATTTTTATATTTAATGTGCAGTATTCATTACAATACTGTAATATTTGCACAACATTATGTGCTTTTATTGTGTATAATAGTGTACCTTTTCTTTTTGTAGGTATTAGTAATGGTTTTAGTCTAACAGTGTCTATACTGAAGAGTAGGTTGGACTCTTAACCTGTGTCTAACCTAGCTGAGGTAATTCTCTTAATGGAATCAAAGCACTTTTGTATGTCGCTCTGGAAAAGAGCATCTGCCAAATGCCATAAACGTAAATGTGCAATATCTTACTCCACCAATGTGCTAGATGTATACTTAGACGTAAGTATTTTTTCTAAATTTTTGATAATTTGCATATTTTAATTATAATTTTTATATTTGTTTTACTTATGTTTATAGTAATTACTAAGAGTCTCTTTTGATACCTCAATTGCTGAGTACTTCATTGTCGCTTTGATGCTGCTGTAGTACATATAATTTCCCCACTGGGGGACTAATAAAGGATTATCTTTTCTTATTTAGGATTTAAACAAGTACAGTGGGTGTACAGAGATTTACCTGGTGTCACGGAGAGTGAGAAAATGAGCCTAGGCTAACGATTACATTTGAGGAAGTGCCCAGTGAGAAAGCAGGTCACAGAGAGACATGTAAAACGTGTGTATGGGCAAGGCGTCACAGTTTACCACATCTGTGTTGTGTGTTATTTTTCACTAAGTCTACAGCAGATGGCAGTGTAGTCCTTTTGAATGGGGGAGATACTGCAGGCTCCTGCTGTTCCTTGTGCTTCTGGGATAGTGGAGGATCTGCTTGCTTTACAATGTCATGGCGACCATTATCATCGAGCAAGTTTTCCACGGTTCCTAACTGATAATTCGGGGAATCACAGTGAGGAGGTGGGTGCAATAGACTATGTGTAACTAGATTGATGTCAGTTATGTTTATTGTACATGTTTAACTAAGGCCTAGCGGCGGTCAGTGTGTAGCTGTAGTTAAGATGCTAACACGATTAGCAACGCGGCCGGTGGCGCCTTTGTTGGTGGTACAAGCGGTCAGTTTGAGAGTGATTTTGTTCATCTTCTTTATATTGAACTAGCTCTACTCCAGTCTTACTACTGAATACTAGTCTCTGTTTTATAAGTGTATCATTCATTCCAAAACGGATTTAGCCAGTGTTCACTACTCACATTTGTTTAGCTTGCACTAAAACGCGAATTCAGAAGCTGAAGTGAACGTGGTCGTGGGCCAAGCCAAGGTGTTTATGTTCGGCTAGTTTCTAACTTGGTGGTTCTTATATGATTTCAATGTTCAGTATACTGAATTTAAAAAAGCTATAATGTCATAAAACTAAATGTATGTGTTACGTCCGTGTGAATGTAGCGTATTTTACTTGTTATGCTACATAAAGGAGAAAGCTAGCCAGGTTAGCTCAAGTAGTAGCCAGTCAGCAGGGTTGCCAGGTTCGCGATTTTTCTGCCAAATTAGGTTTTTATTTAAAATGCATTCACTAATTAAAAAAATGAGGTGGCAGATTATGTGGGTTTTTGGCGTTACCTTTTAAACAAAAAGCTCTAATAGTTTGCCAAAAAGCTATTAACATGGTAGAAATTAAGTGTTGAGTGTGTACAGTGCGTTAAAACCAGTGGGCATCTAAAAACAGGCGGTCAACAGGCGGGGGGGGGGTGAGAGAACTTTCTATTAGTTTATTTGATTTGGGGTAATTGCATATACAGAGTATGGATTTCCGCAGAGAGAAATGAAAAGGGGCTACAATTTTTAAACGCAAAAACGTAATGACTTACTGCATTATGCCTTTCTGCCAGACATTAGGAAGTGTGATGGTTTCGGGATCTGGCAACCCTCCCGGTCAGCGTGTACTTAGCGTTAACTGAATAGCCGTTCCGCAATGAAATTAAATACTTGGTGGATCTTTATCAGGTGTAGCGGCTGCCCTTTACATTCAATAATTCAAATGTGAATTTGCCAGACGTTGTATTCAGGTTGTTTTTACTTCCATTTATGGTGGAAATTCTAAGTTTTCCTCTTTTGCTAACACAGGTTAGCTTGCTAACATTCGTTACTTCTCGAAGCGTCTGTGGATCCAGCTCGACTGAAGTTAGTTGTGCTGCCGCTGCAGACGATATTTCACTTGTTTGGTTTTAGTATTGTTGTAGCTTGTTTCCAATAATAATGTACTTGAGCAGAAGTCGTAGTTTTCCTTGCAATTATTGCAAATCCAGTGTTGTGTAGGAAGTATTGGCGGGAGTTTGTTTTTTAAATCTGCTCTTATTCAGTGTCGTCAGCTTTAGTCTTTGTTTTAAGTATTTGAGACCAGAGTAACGTTTCTTTCCTATTTCAATATCTTAAGGGTCATAGTTGTGCATGTTAAACAAGATGCACGCAATTTTATTTGTACCTTTTCGCTGCACCCTTTACAGATTTTCAGCTCATCATTGTATATATAAATTACACGTGTTTTTTACAGGGAATATAAAGCAGGCCGCTAATTCACGTTATGCAATGGCTTTGGCTGAGTGCACAGTGCCACCATGTATCCAGTCACTACAGTACTAGATAGGTCAGATATTATGTAATGTTGTAAATTCAGTTTGATCAGTGAAAAGACACATTTGTGTATTTTGGATATTTGTGCTTGTTTTCGTTTGTATAGTTATGCATGCATCTCTTCTCTGTCCACAGTGAACAGCCGAGTCACATCAAATCATCCTTTTCACGTCGTCACATTGAAGAAAATCCTCACTTTCCATTAGGGTTGAGAGGTCTGTGTGAGCTGAAGAAATGGAATGTGCCACAAATGCCAGTGTTGGTAGGTGTGATATAAAAATGCTATACACAGAAATCTAAAACATTCTAATCAAAGCCAAATTTGTTTTGGGTGGAAAATCCTGGAAACCTGAGGTGAGTAGGAACTTTACTGTTAAATCCGTAAAGATAAAGCTACTGGGAGTCCCTTGCTGCAAGTTTCCAGGTCTTCTAAAGCCCTATTTGGATTTGATTCAAATTACAGATGGTCCTGATGATTATTTTTTTCTTTCACAGTATGTCCTCAATGCTTTTTATTTATATGTGGATGCACTATGTCTGTCCATGTTGCCCCTTGTCATCTGAGAAAATTACAGGCCGTATTTTTTTTTTTTTTTCTGATTTAGTCCAGTCTGTATTTGTTTTTCCAGACAGGTGTCATATTACATTTAAAAATTGAAATTTTTGGCTTCTGCTACTAGCCATATTTGTTTTTGATGCACAGAACTACCAAAAAACTCGACAAACTGAAAAATATGAATGCTTTTGTAGAGTAAATCTAATAATCTACTCAATGTGGCAGGAAGATTTTCTGTTCCATAGGCTGCATGAGGGAGCATTTTGTGGAGGTGAAAGAAAATAAAATCCATAATGTTTTATGCTTTCCATGCCCTGTTCAGCACATGATATTAAAAAAATCTAAATAAACATTAGAGGGTGCATGCTGGTAAGTCCTCTTTGAATGGGACTGAATGGTATTACATGGCTAAAAACATTTGTGTACTTTTTTTTTTTTTTATGTGCAACATTTTATTCATTTTAAAAAGTTTACAAAGGTAAAGAATGAAGTGATCTATGAAAACTATCCAGTATTGCTGTTTTTCTAATCCAACCTAGTTTTGTGCAGTAAAATGTTAGCTTTTCACCTAGTGAGTGCTGATTGGTTAGAGGGAAACTGCACTGTGTAAATCATGAAAGCAATGCTAATTTGTTTTTATGTAGTTCTGTTTTGTGAACTATTTTGTGATTTAGAAATAATAATTTTGTACTAAAGCTCTGTAGTAGCTCATTCATTTTGGACTTTCTTGGCATTGCCTCTCAGGTCAACAAGTGACAGTTCTCAATATATAGCGTGTTTCCACCATTGAGAAACAGGAAGATTACTGCAGTATATTTAAATAAATAACTATCTTTTATACTGCTCTTTCAACTGTCACGAGGATGGCCATTAGCTAAATATAAACATATTTAAACTTTAAACAGAATGCAGTGGGTGAATGGGTATAACTAGAATCCCATTTATTTAAAGCACATACGTCAGACTGAGTTAAAATACTCCAGCAATGCAGCTCGCACATCAGTTCCTTCTGAATGTTGATGTTCTAACATGTGAACAGGAGGCTTTTCCTTTATAAAATGGGGCCAACAGGATGACTGATGTAATTAAGAGCCCCAAGACACCCGACAAGTTGCTCATTGGTGAAGTCAGAAATGATGGCATTGCACCACAGCTGCACTCGTGTTTATGTCCATAAAGTAAACCTCAATTTTTTAACAATGCTTGTAAAATTTAAAATATAACTTATGTCCACTGTGTGCTTTTATATACACATAATTTGATCCATGTTTGTGTTTTGAAGACAAACAAGTCTTGACAATAGCACAAACACTCGCTGGTAGTCCACACGCTTTGCCATTGTCTTATTTCTGTTACTGCTTCTGTGACACCCTCTGTTGATGACATATCCTTGGTTCCAATAAAACTGGTGGAAATGCAGGCTGGTTCACTGGAAAGCATCAAGGTGATGAGCCAAATACATAATAGCTTGCAATTAAGAAAATAATCTGTATACTCTGTAGGTGCTGGGTAATGAATGGCAGAATGCAGTATTCTGAAAAATATGATGGATGTTTTTGTGATCCTGTTATTGTATTTGGTCTTAATTTGGCAGCCTTTAAAGTGTAGTGGCTTACATTAACAAATGTATTTAACATTTATGACTGATTGTCTGATGAGACTTAGTAGTACCTGTGGCTTCCCTGCGTAAATTTACAATTGATGAGGACCTACATGTGAAGTAAACTTGTGAATATTAATGTAATTTTTTTGCCTTAAGTATGAATTTTATAGTCCAAGTATGTTCCTTCACAGAAGGTAGTGAGCCATCTGAAAATGTGTGTGAAGATGTTGCTCTCAGGGATGGCAGTGAGACACCAAGGAAAAAAAATAAGAAGCACAAAAAACACAAAAGTAAGAAGAAACGAAAGAAGAGAAGGGGTGAAAAGGAGAGCAGCTCTGAATCTGGAGTAGAATCAGATGGAGATTCTCAGACAAAATTGAGGTGGGGTTTTGCTTATTATGCATTTGAAATATAAAACATGAAGTTTAGTTTTTTTGCTGATTGTAAGAAAAATAAAGCCTTATGAGTATATTATGACTTTTTATTTATTTTCATAGTATGAAAAAGGAAGGCTCATCTAACTTTGAGATTGGTGGTCATGAGGAAAGTAAAGAATCCACAAGAAATTCTCTTGCAGGTAAGTTTTCATTGCTATGTTGTGGCATTACAGTTGCTGTGAATTTTACAGGCTTTTAAGACTGATTTGTCAAATGTTTAAAAATGTACATTTTATTGACAGAACACCATAATATTGATGTCAAGGTAAAAAAAACTAAGCGCCATTCAGGAAAAAAGAAGAAGAAAAAGAAACATAAAGAAGAAGGAAAGCTAGAGAGAAATTCACCTTCTCATTCACGGTCAGCAAGTACGTCTGAGTCAGGGTCAGAGTCAGAATCGGAATCAAAATTGCCACAAACGTTGCAGATAGACTCCCCTAGCTTGGGAAAGTCTCCTGTGGCTGCAGTGAAGCTGTCGAATGAAAGGAATAAAGAGATGTTGCAACCGGGTGACAAAAAATCAGATGTGACTGGCAAATCTGAACGTTGTGAAGAACACACAAAACCTGCATGGAGGCAAGCTGAGGCCCTCCAAGATCCACATGGTCAGGCTGTAAATAGAGAGGACACAAAAATTGAGAACTTTGGAAAAAATGGAAGTATTAGCAAAGCACAAGAACTTCCAGATATTATTCCTAAGCAGGAGAATGTGCTTAAAGAGCAAGTCAGCAAGAAGGATGTATCTCAAGAACCAAATGGGGATCAGAGAGGAAAGAGGGATGTGGTTAAGTCACTTTCTAGGTCAAGATCTCGGTCACTCTCTGACATTAAAGGAACTAAATCAAGTCATAGTCGTTCCAGAACTCCAAAGCGATCGTCTAGGGTTTCATCTCATCGAAAACATCTATCGTCATCAAAAGAGAGGTCCGCTTCTGCCACGAGAAAGAAAAGCATGCAAAAAAGACACTCAAGGTCTCCATCAGAAAATCATAGGTCTCGGTCTAGATCTGTCAGAGCACCAAGACGCAAATCAAGATCTCACTCTGAAAAGAGAAGGCATCGTTCTGACTCCAGGTCTCGTACCAGGACTAGAAGATCTAGGACCAGGTCCCCACGGCGTGGACGCAGAACAAGATCTAGATCTATTGCAAGGCTGAGGCGTTCAAGGTCAAAACGTTCAGTTTCTCGCAGAAAGATCCGTGGTTCAAGATCTAGATCTGCTCGGAGAGGCAGGCGATCACAATCACGTTCTCGAAAAAGGACACCAGTATCCCGCACAAGAAGATCTCGGTCCAAGTCTGTCAGGAGAATGAGGAAAACGCGCTCAAGATCTATTGTGGTCCTTAAAAGATCTAGATCACAATTGAAGAGAAACAGGCGAAGTAGATCAAGGTCTGTTCGTAAAAACAGATCAAGGACTAGAACACCACGACGGCGAAGCAGATCACCCTCTCCACTGCACTCCAAACATTCTAAATCAAGATCCCCTGCGGTTCGGCAGAGGAGGTCAAAATCTCCTCGCAGGATACGGTCAGAATCAAGATCTCCTAAGCATAGCAGACATTCAAAATCACGATCTGTTTCGCGTCATTCACATACTAACTCGCCCAGATCTAGTAGGGGAGTGAAGAAAACTAAATGTAAGCGCTCGCGTTCCATTTCACAGAGAGACACATCCTCGTCCAGATCTAGATCTAATTCAAGAGAAAGAGACAGAAGTCGATCTCTGGGTAAGAGCAAATCTAAATCTCCTGATGATGAGCAAGAATCATCTGAGGAGCAGCACAAAGACACTGATGGCGATTACAAAGTAAAGTCCAAATTGGAGAAAGCAGTAGTAACTGGAGAAAACCAAACAACTCCCACAAAAGGGCTGAAACCACTGTTGCATGATTGTGCATCTCCAAAAAAAGAATCAAGTGAGGAGTCTGCACATTCAGAGATTGAAACAAAAAATGCAAATTCCCAGAAAGAATCCAAGACTAGCAAGGAATGCAGAGGGGGACAAAACACTTCTAGGTCAAGGTCCTCTTCATCAGAACCATTACCTCGGCATGGGAGTACTGGTTCAGATGACAATGAGCAGTCTGATAATTCCAGATCACCTTCACCACGTCCAGCAAAAAAAGATTTGCGGTCAAAACCTACCAGAACTTCAAAGTCTCCTGTTCATAAGAAGCGCTCAAGGTCAGTCTCATCAACTCATAAGACGCGATCCAAGTCGAAGTCTGTTAGTGGTAGGGAAAGATCCAAATCTCCCATAAGGAAACGAAAGTCTAGAACTCCCTCGCACACACAGAAAAAGAGGTTATCCAGGTCACCTGTCCGGAGAAAGAGATCACGTTCAAGATCAGTCACTCGCAGGGGAAAATCAAGATCCAAGTCACGCACTAGGACCAAGCGGTCAAAGTCCAAATCTCCCAAAAAGAAACAGTCCAAATCAAGATCACCAGTCCGAAAAAGGAGGTCAAAGTCACGTTCACCAGCTCGGAGGAAAAGATCCAAAAGTACAGAAAAAAACAAGAGATCAAAATCTCGGTCCCCTGCCAGAAAAAAACGATCACGATCAAAATCCCGGACCCGACATTCACGATCTAGAAGGTCTCGCTCTGCATCTCGCCGGAGAAGACCTGTGTTTCGAGGTCGTTCTTTTGACAGGCGTGATCGATGGAAACGTGAGCCAAGTCACTCTCCCATTCTCATTCTTCGTAAAAGAAGGTCCACCTCAAGAACTCGCCGCAGTTCTAGCAAAACACCTCCACGTCTGACTGAGCTAGGTAAGTGCACAATATTTATGAAAATGAGTTATGAAAAGAACAATAAATATTCTCTTGCCACAAAGCTGTAGAGATGAGCAGTAACCTTAGGTTGGCAAAAGTTGTTTTTTTCAGGTGGGTTTGTGTCTTGACTTAAAATATTATTTATTGTAAAGGGAAGTAGTGTGAAGACACTCTGTACTTAGCTACATTAGCTTGATGCTGTGGTCAAGATCCACTAAAGTCCCTAGCTACAATACGTTCATACTAACTTTAGTAGTACCCCAGCTTTTCAACTGTATTCAGACTCCACTAAGTTAATCCAGTGGCCCCAGTTTTTAAAATTGCTTCGAAAAATAGGATGAAGGTGAGCTGCTAGCATTCCACTTAAAATGGCCCTGCAGTTACATTGGGAACAGGCACACCAATACAGGGAACCTTCACTGTCAAGACTTGCAGGCCCCAATATTGGGTACATGTCCCATACTAGTTGGATATACTGTATCACTTAAGGTATTCAAGTTTTACATTGGTGTTAATATCTAAACATTATATTTAATGTTATATTTAGGTAAGCTGATGAATATAAATAATTAGCATTTGGCAGACGCTTTTTAGAATAGAATAAATTGTATTCTTCTCAGTCAACAAACCCTTCTTGGCTACTTGGATTTAAGTAAAATTAACAAAGAACACTGATTCTACAAAATGTGCAGTGTTATGAAGGCATTCAAATCCTCAACTCTTGGTACAAGCTGTGGTTATGTCACGCCTCGATTACTGCAACGCTGTGCTAACAGGCCTCCCAGCCTGCACTATTAAACCACTACAGATGGTCCAGAATGCAGCAGCATGTCTGGTTTTTAACCATCCAAAACGGGCACATGTCACCCCACTGCTTATTGAGCTACACTGACTTCCGATTGCTGCCCGGATCAAACACAAAGCCTGCACGATCGCCTATAAGGTGATGACAGAGCAGGCTCCCTCTTATCTGCACTCGCTCCTAAAAGCTTATGTTCCTGCCCGGTCGCTGCGCTCCACCACTGAACGTCGCCTTGCTTTGCCTAACATTCACACAAAGCAATCCAGACTGTTCTCCTCAGTAGTTCCCAGATGGTGGAACAAGCTGGCTACCGCCACTAGAGCAGAGGTGTCCCTCACTGGGTTCAAGAAACTCCTAAAATCCGAGCTCTTCAAAGAGCACCTGCTCTAGTGATCCCAAATACTCCCCATGAGTACTGATATGCACTCAGCACTCGATATCGAATTGTTAATACTTAGTACTAGTAAATACTAGTACAACTCTTATTTAATTTTTTTTTTTCGCATTTGTACTTTCCCACTATTGTAAGTCGCTTTGGATAAAAGCGTCCGCTAAATGCAATGTAATGTAAATCCTATTTATTGTTTAAAAGTGAATCACCTGCCCAATTTACAAACGGTGATAATTTTTTTCATTTCAATATTTAGTAGTTCTGCCCTACGTTTTCCTGTAAAATTTCCCATAATAAAAACTACAGTTAAACACTTAACACTAAATAGCAACCCCCTTGCAAACAATGTTATGCTTAAGAGAGAATGGATGAATTATGTCTCGGGGACTCCTAATAAGGATGATCTTTGACCTTTGACAATCCTACGCTTGCCTAGTGTTAAAACACTGTTACAATATTCAATCATTTTGCAGAAAGTTTCAATGAATTTAAAAAAAAAAAATGCAAGTAAAGGTCTCATGATTCAGCAACAAAGCTTGGTGGTCTAATTAATGATGTCTCATTTACTAAGAACGCCTGAGTGAATGCAACTGAATACTGAGATTGATGTTCATTTATATTTACACCTTTTCTTTTTCACAGACAAAGATCAGCTGTTGGAGATTGCAAAGGCTAATGCAGCGGCAATGTGTGCTAAAGCAGGGATGCCCATCCCAGAGAGCCTTAGGCCAAAAGCTATCCTCCAGTTACCTCTGCCGACTCCTACTCCAGCCCCTCTGTCTTTGCCTCTGCCCTTGCCAGTTCCTAGCTTGCCTATGAACTTGCCGTTGGGCATACCTGGTATGCCTGGAATGCCAAACATGCCTATGAATGCTGCTATGGCTAGCATGACTGCTGCTACCATGACTGCAGCCCTGTCTAATATGGGAGCTTTGGCAGCTATGCCCCCCATGCCTCCTCTACCCACCATTACCAACAAACCACCTCCGGCACCTACACCCAATCTGGCCAACATAGAAGAAGTCAAGAGAAAAGTGGCACAGCAAGCTAACAGCATCAGTATCAAAGAGTTAACTGAGGTGAGAAGTTGGTATGCTGTTATGTGTGTTTGAAGCAACTGATTGTATGTGCTGCACATAACCGGTTGTGACTTGGTTTGCTTTCACACCTGAAAGTCTTGACCATGGTCCGAACCAAGGTTTGTGTGTTTGTTACTTGTATATATTTGGTCCGGTTAGGTTTGTTTTCACACTACATTTTTTGCGAGCACACCAAAGACTTTTAATATGATACGCCTATGTGCTGTCATCACTTACGTGGGGTAACACTTCCTATAATCGACACTGATTGGTTTGTAGAAAAATGTGCGCCTGATATTTATACTTTAGGGATGTCCCGAGCCGATCTCAAAGATCGGAATCGGGCCGATCACGGCATTTTTTTAAGTGATCGGTATCGGCTTTTCTGAACACGAACCTAAGCCCGATCTTTGTCGTAAAACGAGAGCAGAGCTTGTATCAGAACGTGATTATAATGTCTGCTGTGTGGACTTAACTCAAATTAGCACCTCATCAGCGTTCTTCTCTGCGAACTCACTCACACACACACACACACGTAAGGTACGTAAAGATTAAAAAATGTTACAATTACAGCAGCGAGAAAACCCGCCGTGCACTT